>NC_069424.1:43534723-43637223 GCF_026875155.1 Cherax quadricarinatus
GTTTTCCTAGACTGCAGGAAGGCCTTTGACACAGTTCCCCACAAGAGATTAGTGCAGAAGCTGGAGGATCAGGCGCATATAACAGGGAGGGCACTGCAATGGATAAGAGAATACCTGACAGGGAGGTAGCAACGAGTCATGATACATGAAGAGGTATCACAGTGGGCGCCTGTTACGAGCGGGGTCCCACAGGGGTCAGTTCTAGGACCAGTGCTATTTTTGATATATGCAAACGACATGATGGAGGGAATAGACTCTGATGATGTGAAGTTGATGAGAAGAATTAAATCGGATGAGGATGAGTCGGGACTGCAAAGAGATCTGGACAGGCTGGACATGTGGTCCAGAAACTGGCTTCTCGAATCCAATCCTGCCAAATGCAAAGTCATGAAGATTGGGGAGGGGCAAAGAACACTGCAGACAGAGTATAGGCTAGGTGGACAAAGACTACAGACCTCACTCAGGGAGAAGGACCTTGAGGTGACCATAACACAGAGCACGTCACCGGAGGCACACATCAACCAAATAACTGCTGCAGCATACGGGCGCCTGGCAAACCTGAGAATAGCGTTCCGATTCCTTAATAAGGAATCGTTCAAGACACTGTACACTGTGTATGTTAGGCCCATACTGAAGTATGCAGCACCAGTCTGGAACCCACACCTGGTCAAGCACGTCAAGAAGTTAGAGAAAGTACAAAGGGTTGCAACAAGGCTAGTCCCAGAGCTCAGGGGAATGTCGTACGAGGAAAGGTTGAGGGAAATCGGACTGACAACACTCGAGGACCGAAGGGTCATGGGAGACATGATAACGACATTCAAGATACTGCGGGGAATAGACAAGGTAGACAGAGATAGGATGTTCCAGAGAGGGGACACAGAAACAAGGGGTCACAACTGGTAGCTGAAGACTCAAACGAGTCACAGGGACGTTAGGAAGTATTTCTTCAGTCATAGAGTCGTCAGGAAGTGGAGTAGCCTAGCAAGTGAAGTAGTGGAGGCAGGAACCATACATAGTTTTAAGAAGAGGTATGACAAAGCTCAGGAAGCAGAGAGGGAGAGGACGTAGTAGCGATCAGTGAAGAGGCGGGGCCAGGAGCTGAGTCTCGACCCCTGCAACCACAATTAGGTGAGTACAATTAGGTGAGTACACACACACACACACACACACACACACACACACACACACACTCGACCCCCGCAACCTCAACTAGGTGAGTACACACACGCACACACAGACGAAGTGTCTCTGTTTGCAGATGACGTGAAGTTGATGAGAAGAATTCATTCGATCGAAGACCAGGCAGAACTACAAAGGGATCTGGACAGGCTACAGACCTGGTCCAGCAATTGGCTCCTGGAGTTCAATCCCACCAAGTGCAAAGTCATGAAGATTGGGGAAGGGCAAAGAAGACCGCAGACGAAGTACAGTCTAGGGGGCCAGAGACTACAAACATCACTCAAGGAAAAAGATCTTGGGGTGAGTATAACACCAGGCACATCTAATGAAGCGCACATCAACCAAATAATTGCTGCAGCATATGGGCGCCTTGCAAACCTCAGAACAGCATTCCGACATCTTAATAAGGAATCGTTCAGGACCCTGTACACCGTGTACGTTAGGCCCATATTGGAGTATGCGGCACCAGTTTGGAACCCACACCTAGCCAAGCACGAAAAGAAACTAGAGAAAGTGCAAAGGTTTGCAACAAGACTAGTTCCAGAGCTAAGAGGTATGTCCTACGAGGAGATTCTGGATTTATCTGGAGAGAGTTCCGGGGGTCAACGCCCCCGCGGCCCGGTCTGTGACCAGGCCTCCTTAGGTCAGTGTCCCAGGATGCGACCCACACCAGTCGACTAACACCCAGGTACCCATTTTACTGATGGGGAACATCAACCTGACGACACTGGAGGACAGGAGAGATAGGGGGACATGATAACGACATACAAAATACTGAGAGGAATTGACAAGGTGCACAAAGACAGGATGTTCCAGAGACTGGACACAGCAACACTGTGACACAGTTGGAAGTTGAAGACACAGATGAATCACAGGGATGTTAGGAAGTATTTCTTCAGCCACAGAGTAGTCAGGAAGTGGAATAGTTTGGGAAGAGATGTAGTGGAGGCAGGATCCATACATAGCTTTAAGCAGAGGTACGATAAAGCTCATGGTTCAGGGAGAGTAACCTAGTGGCGACCAGTGAAGAGGCGGGGCCAGGAGCTTGGACTCGACCCCTGCAACCTCAACTAGGTGAGTTACAACTAGGTGAGTACACACACACACACACACACACACACACACACACACACACACACACACACACACACACCCAAACACACACACACACACACACACACACACACCACACACAACACACACACTCACAACACACCCACACACACACACACACACACACACACATACACACACACACACACACACACACACACACTGTACCTAATCTAACCTACAACTTCATTTTGGACTTATAATCACAAATTGCTGGAGAAATTGACGTTGTCTTGTTTTCTAATGTTTACTTGTGTCGTTTATATTTCTGTCATTTTAAACACTAACATTTTTAACTCTCGTTTTTAACATGTATATAGGATAAACTTATGGGAATGAATCGGTAATATCTAATTATTTTATTAATTAATAGTAGTATTAGTATAATAATAATAATTATTTATAATAAAAAATAATAATAAAAAATAATAATAGTAATAAAAAAAATAATAAAAAATAATAAAAATTTAATAATAATAATAATAATAAAAATAATAATAATAATAATAATAATAACAATAATAATTATTATTATTATTATTATTATTATTTTTTATTATTATTATTATTATTTATTATTATTATTATTATTATTATTATTTTTTGCTATTATTTCAGAAAAGGTCACACTCACATATTTTCAAAGAAAGATTTCACTCTCTGATCGCCTTCACCATCATATAATTTTTCGAAATTCTTGTGGTCACGCATAACTTTCCAGGAGCGTAACACCCGATGATGATATTGTCGACGCTGCTTAAGAAGTCAAGGATCTCTGTTGTCATATGCAGAATCTTCACCCAACATTGCAGCATTGATCATTTCCACACTTTTTTTTCTCGAAGTATCATATATTCCTTGTTAAAATACACGAATATGTGGATGCCACTGGATCGTTGTGGGTGGAGTGTGTTCCAAGTTTGGGTGGGGTGTTTGAAGGGTTGTTTATCACGGAAATGTTCCATATACGTGACCATGGAAGGTCTTATTATTGAAACTCGTGCAGCACGAGTCATTGTTAATATCGCTCCAGATCTGCGTTTTTCTGCTGATATCTCGTTCCGTATTTTCTTTTTCCTGACAGATAGTGGTGTTAGCCTTCACTGGGTAAAGCAGAGGAATGAACAGTTTGTTTTATTAAAACATAATTGGGTATATACCTGCGGTGTTCAATTACATAATGAGTCAGTTACTGCTATTGAACACATTAATATTTGAGTAATATCTTGCTCGCAGTATTAATGTCTCCCGGCTTAGGCCGTTGTATTTCACTACCTTGTATGTGGAACATATCTCTGATGGAATATGACAGGGAGGAGGGTATAACAGCAAGGAGGGAGTATAACAGCAAGGAGGGAGTATAACAGCAAGGAGGGAGTATAACAGCAAGGAGGGAGTATAACAGCAAGAAGGGAGTATAACAGCAAGGAAGGAGTATAACAGCAAGAAGGGAGTATAACAGCAAGGAGGGAGTATAACAGCAAGGAGGGAGTATAACAGCAAGGAGGGAGTATAACAGCAAGGAGGGAGTATAACAGCAAGGAGGGAGTATAACAGCAAGGAGGGAGTAAACAGCAAGGAGGGAATAAAAACAGCAAGGAGGGAGTATAACACAAGGAGGAAGTATAACAGCAAGGAGGGAGTATAAAAAGCAAGGAGGGAGTAAACAGCAAGGAGGGAGTATAACAGCAAGGTGGGAGTATAACAGCAAGGAGGGAGTATAACAGCAAGGAGGGAGTATAACAGCAAGGAGGGAGTATAACAGCAAGGAGGGAGTATAACAGCAAGGAGGGAGTATAACAGCAAGGAGGGAGTATAACAGCAAGGAGGGAGTATAACAGCAAGGAGGGAGTATAACAGCAAGGAGGGTTAATGTCTCCCGGCTTAGGCCGCTGTATTTCACTACCTTGTATGTGGAACATATCTCTGATGGAATATGACAGAGAGGAGGGTATAACAGCAAGGAGGGAGTATAACAGCAAGAAGGGAGTATAACAGCAAGAAGGGAGTATAACACAAGGAAGGAGTAAACAGCAAGAAGGGGGTATAACAGCAAGGAGGGAGTATAACAGCAAGTGAGGGTAATAACAGCAAGGAGGGAGTATAACAGCAAGGAGGAGTATAACAAGCAAGGAAGGAGTAAACAGGGGAAGGGGGGGGGGTAAACAGAAGGAGGGAGTATAACAGCAAGGAGGGAGTATAACAGCAAGGAGGGAGTATAACAGCAAGGAGGGAGTATAACAGCAAGGAAGGAGTATAACAGCAAGGAGGGAGTATAACAGCAAGGAGGGAGTTTTAACAGCAAGGAGGGAGTATAACAGCAAGGAAGGAGTATAACAGCAAAGGGGGAGTATAACAGCAAGGAAGGGAGTATAACAGCAAGGAGGGGGTATAACAGCAAGGAGGGAGTATAACAGCAAGGAGGGAGTATAACAGCAAGGAGGGAAATAACAGCAAGGGGGGGAGTATAACAGCAAGGAGGAAGTAAAAACAGCAAGGAGGGAGTATAACAGCAAGGAGGAGTATAACAGCAAGGAGGGAGTTAACAGCAAGGAGGGAGTATAACAGCAAGGAGGGAGTATAACAGCAAGGAGGGGTATAACAGCAAGGAGGGAGTATAACAGCAAGGAGGGAGTATAAAAAGCAAGGAGGGAGTATAACAGCAAGGAGGGAGTATAACAGCAAGGAGGGAGTATAACAGCAAGGAGGGAGTAAACAGCAAGAAAGGGGGTATAACAGGGAAGAAGGGAGTATAACAGCAAGGAAGAGTAAACAGCAAGAAGGGAGTATAACAGCAAAAGGGGGGAGTATAACAGCAAGGAGGGAGTATAACAGCAAGGAGGGAGTATAACAGCAAGGAGGGAGTATAACAGCAAGGAAGGAGTATAACAAACAAGGAGGGAGTATAACCCGCAAGGGGGGAGTATAACAGCAAGGAGGGAGTAAAAAACAGCAAGGAGGGAGTATAACAGCAAGGAGGGAGTTTTAACAGCAAGGAAGGAGTATAACAGCAAGGAGGGAGTATAACAGCAAGGAGGGAGTATAAAAAGCAAGGAGGGGGTATAACAGCAAGGGGGGAGTATAACAGCAAGGAGGGAGTATAACAGCAAGGAGGGAGTATAACAGCAAGGAGGGGGTAAAAACAGCAAGGAGGGAGTATAACAGCAAGGAGGGAGTATAACAGCAAGGAGGGAATATAACAGCAAGGAGGGAGTATAACAGCAAGGAGGAAGTATAACAGCAAGGAGGGAGTATAACAGCAAGGAGGGAGTATAAACAGCAAGGAGGGAGTAAAACAGCAAGGAGGGAGTATAACAGCAAGGAGGGAGTATAACAGCAAGGAGGGAGTATAAGAGGCGGGGTTTAAGAGGCCGGCAGAAGAGGATATGTCACAGCCTCACTGTTGTATATATCTAAACTATTAGTAGCAGTGTGCTGGTAAGTAATATTTTGAAGGTGGCTTAAAATGTGTTTGGTAAAGGAGTATTGGTGTTCAGTGATTTTTGTACGTAGAGTAGGTTGTATGTGGTATATGTTAATTTACTGTTAATATACGCATATACATACATACATATGCAAAACAACTACTGTGAAAGAAGAGAAATTCCAAGCGTTTTCGTGACTACACACATTATCAAGGAACAATGATTGTTCCTTGATAATGTGAGTAGTCACGAAAGCGCTTGGAATTTCTTTTCTTTCACAGTGGTTGTTTTTTTTTTTTCATATTCTGAAATCACCTGTTTACTGTGATCTTATTGTATTATATATATATAAATATATATATATATATATATTTTATATATATATATATATATATATATATATATATAAAATATATATATATTATATATATATATATATCCTGGGTCCTTTTCTTTATGATCCTTTTGAAATACATAGTTGTAGTCACCAAGATATTAAGGCAGAGCATAGTGACCACCAGAATGTTGTGACCACCAGAATAGTGACCACCAGTATATTGTGACCACCAGAATAGTGACCACCAGAATATTGTGACCACCTGAATATTGTGACCACCAAAATATTGTGACCACCAGAATAGTGACCACCAGTATATTGTGACCACCAGAATAGTGACCACCAGAATATTGTGACCACCTGAATATAGTGACTACCAGAATATAGTGGACCTCAGAATATAGAGAACACCTGAATATAGTATCCACCAGAATAGTGACCACCAGAATATAGTGACTACCAGAATATAGTGTCCACCAGAATAGAGTGACCACCAGAATAGAGACTTCAAGAATGTAGTGATTGTCAAAATAATGACCACCGGAATGTAATGACCACTGGAATAGCAGCCATCAGAAGAGTGACATTCAGAATATAATGACCACCAGAATTGTGACCACCAGGATATAGTGACAACCAGAATATAGTGACCATCATTTGCAGATAAACACTATAATAAGCATAAAAGTCACTTCGGTAGAAAATGTTGAGAAATTACAAGATATGAGCAGTGTTTACCAGTGGTCAGTGGAGAATAACATGACGTTCAGTGGTGATAACTTCCAGCCTCTTAAGTATGGAAAGAATGGAGAAATCAAAAGGAACACTGTGTACAAAACTCAAAGGGACCGTCAAATAGAACAAAAGAAACAAATGAAATACTGGGGAATAATTATATCAGCTGACCTTTCTTTCAAAAAACACAATATGATAAAGGTCACGACAGACAGGAGGATGACGGGGTGGGTAATGAGAACCTTCAAAACATGGGACATAATGCCAGTGGTGACACTTTTTAAATTGCTCGTTGCTCTCTCATCTGGAATATTGCTCAGTGTTGACGGCCCCGTGCAGGAGAAATATCAGAGCTGAAACAAATACAGAGATCGTTTACAGGCTAGAATGAAGTCAATAAATAATTTATATTACAAGGAACGTCTTAAAGTCTTCAATATGTACTCACTGGAGCGGAAGAGAAAGATACACAATAATATATATCTGGAAGGTGCTTGAGGGCCTTGTCCCAAATCTGCACACTGCCATAACAAGATACTGGAGCGAGAGATGTAGGAGGGAGTGAAAGATAAAACCAGTGAAAAGGAGGAGTGCGGCGAACACAATAATGAAACACTGTATCAACATTCGTGGTCTCAGATTATTCAACATCTTGCCAGAAGATATCATTAACACTGCTGGGGAAAGTGTAGAAGCCTTCAAGAGAAAACTGGACAAGTATCTTCACCAGGTGCCAGATCAACCAGGCTGTGATGGATATGTGTGGCTTCAGGCCAGCAATAGTAACAGCCTAGTTGACCAGGCAAGCACCACACGAGCCTGGCCCATGGCCGGGCTCCGGGAGTAGAAAAGCTCTGGGGAACTCATAAAAGGGTTTGGTTTTAAAAGGAACAGTGATAACTAACACTGGTTAAGGGAAACATGAACAAACACTGTTTAAAGGGGAACATAATAACTAACACTGGGTTAAGGAACAGTGATAACTAACACTGTGTTAAGGAACAGTAATAACTAACACTGTGTTAAGGAACAGTGATAACTAACACTGTGTTAAGGAACAGTGATAACTAACACTGTGTTAAGGAACAGTAATAATACACGGTTTAAAGGGAACGTGATAATAACATGTTTAAGGAACAGTAAAAATAACAGTGTTAAGGAACAGTGATAACTAAACTGGTTGGGAAACATAAAACTAACACTGTTTTAAAGGAACTTTATAACTAAACTGTTTAAGGAACAGTGTAACTAACCTGTTTTAAGGAACATGTAACTAACACTGGTTAGGGGAACCGTGATAACTAACACTGTGTTAAAGGGAAACCAGTGATAAAAACACGGGGTTTAAGGAACAGTAAATAATAAACGTTTTAAAGGGAACATGATAACTAACACTGTTTTAAAGGGAAACGTGAAACAAAACCTGTGTTAAGGAACAGTGATAAAACCTGTGAAAAGGACAGTATAATAACACGTGTTAAGGAACAGTAAACAACACTGTGTTAAGGAAACAGTGATAAAAACATGTGTTGGGGGAAATAATAACTAACACTGTTTTAAAAAAGGGTGATAACTAACACGGGTTAAGGAAAGTGATAAAAACACTGTGTTAAAAACAGGAAAAAAAACCTGTTTTAAGGAACAGTGATAACTAACACTTTTTTAAGGAACAGTAATAAACCTGTTTTAAGGAACAGGATAATAACTTGTTAAAAACAGTATAATAAACGTTTTAAAAGAACTGGAAACAAACACGTTTTTAAGGGAAAACAGTATAAAAACCTGTGTTAAGAACGTGAAAAACTAAAACCGTTTTAAAAGAACATATAACAAACTGTGTTAAAAAACGGAAAATAACACTTGTTGGAAACATGATAATTTAACCTGTTTTAAAAGAACAGTGATAACTACCTGTGTTAAGGAACAGTGATAACTAACACTGGGTTAAGGAACGTAATAACTAACATGTTTAAGGAACGTGTAACAACCCCGTGTTAAGGGAAACAGAAATAACAAACACTGTTGGGTTTTGTTGGAACAGTAAAACAACACTGTTTTAAAAAACAGTGATAACTAACATGTTTTAAAGGGAAAACATGAAAACAACCCCTGTGTTAAGGGAAAACGTGATAACTAACCGGTTTTAAAAGGAACGTGTTTAAAAAACGTGTTAAGGAACAGTGATAACTACCGGGTTTAAAAGAACAGTGATAAAAAAATTTGGTTAAGGAACTGTAATAACACGGTTAAAGGAACATAAAAAATAACATGTGAAAAGGAACGTGATAACAAAAAACCGTTTTTAAGGGAAACATATAACTAACACTGTTTTAAAGGAACAGTGTAATAACAGTTTTAAAGGGAACAGTATAACAAAACACTGTGTTAAGGAACAGTGATAACTAACAGGGTTTTAAAGGAACATGTAACTAAAAGGGGTTTAAGGGAAAAATTAACAAACACTGTTTTAAAGGGAACGGA
Source organism: Cherax quadricarinatus (assembly GCF_026875155.1). Classification (NCBI taxonomy): domain Eukaryota; kingdom Metazoa; phylum Arthropoda; class Malacostraca; order Decapoda; family Parastacidae; genus Cherax; species Cherax quadricarinatus. The sequence goes on from NC_069424.1 coordinate 43,543,994, forward strand.
TAACAAACATTTTAAAGGGAAACAGAATAATAAACGGTTAGGAAACATGATAACAAACCCTTGGTTAAGGAAAGTTATAAACTAACACTGTTTTAAAAGGAACGTAAAAACAAACACTGTTTAAGGAACAGTAATAACAACGGGTTTTTTAAGGGAACAGTGAAAAACTAACACGTTTTAAAGGGAAACAGTGTAACTAACCACTGTTTTAAAAGGAACAGGATAACTAACACTGTTTTTAAAGGAAATGATAACTAAACGGGTTTAAAGGGAAACAGAAAATAACTACATTTGGTTTAAAAGGAAAAACAAATTTAAAATAATAAAACACTGGGTTGGGAACATGATAACTAACACTGGTTAAAGGGAAACGTAAAACTAACACGGGGTTTAAAGGGAACAGTGAAAATTTTAACACTGGGTTTAAGGGAAAAGTAAAAAATAACACGGGTTAAAAACAGTAATAACAAACACTGGGTTAAGGGAACGTAATAACTAACACTGGGTTAAGGAACAGTAATAACTAACACGGGTTTAAAGGGAAACGGGAATAATAACATGGGTTAAGGAACAGTAAAAACAACGGGGTTTAAGGAACAGTAAAAAAAACACGGGGTTTAAAGGGAAACAGTTAATTTAAACTAAAAACTGGGTTAAGAACATTTATAACTAACACTGGGTTAAGGGACGTAAAAAAACACGGTTTAAAGGAACAGTAAAAAATAAAAGGGGTTAAAGGAACAAAAAAACTAACATTGGGTTAAGGACAGTAATAACTAACCGGGGTAAGGAACAGAAAATAACAAACCCTTTGGTTTAAAGGGAACGTAAAACAACACGGGGAAAGGAAACGTAATAACTAACAGGGGTTTAAAGGGAAACAGTAAAAAAAACATGGTTAAAGGAACAGTAATAATTTTAACACGGGGTTTTAAGGAAATTTAATAACTACCCTGGGGTTAAAGGGAAATCATTCAAAGTAAGTCTAATATTTCAGTTTAAAAATCCAACATCAAAATTGCTTTTTTTAAAATTTTTATCTCACTGTGTTTTTTTTTTAAACTAAACAATCGTTTTCTAAAGTAAATTACGTTTTATGTGAACAAAAAATGCTGAATTAAAAAACAGATATAAAAATGCCCCCGGTGGCTACTGCGATGGGAACAAATTTTTTCTCCCCCCTCTTTCAATTGTTTTGGGGACTGCACAAAATTTAAAAATTTAGAGATTGGTAAACTTTAAAATGCCGTGTAAAAGAGTGCAAGTCCAAAATACAGATCCCCGGGCGAGAAAACCTGGATGCGAAAATTGTTTGGGTGAGGGGGAGGCGATTTCCGAGCGGCTTGACCCACAAGCAGCAGCCGCAATATTAAATGGTTTCCGACCACAGAAAAGGAAAAAATTCTCGCTAAGGTAGGGTGTCGGGAAACTTGGACCCGTCCTCGACCTCCATACTGTAGTTACCATATACCAAACCTCCAGTTGGGCACACAACAAAGGCAGCATGAAAACTTTCGTGAACAAACCCCAAGCAGTATACCAAAACATTCTATTTTTTTTAAATAGGTAACATTGACAATTAGGTGTGACTGTTTTTTTTTTTGTTAAAATGGGCCCAAGATGTCATTTCTATAGCCTAGCCAAGGGAAAAGGCTTACATCTTTATATGGATTTTGTTGGAACTATTAAAAAAGGCCCCAATACCCACTAAAAAGCCAACTATTATTTCAACTCGTGTGATCTTAAGACTCAAATCCCGTGCCCACGTTTCAGCGTTGAGATGAAAACCAATCTGTGTTTAATTAAAATTTTTGCAAACTGCAGAACACGTGGTTGTCTAATATCATGATACCCATTATATCCCCGTCTGTTATAAACCTTACTGTTTTATTTCCCTTTTCTTTGAATAATATTGTTCCCTTTTGTTTGGGAAAAAACTTCCCCCCTTACGAACTTTTTCTTCCTACATTTTAGCACCATTTTTTTTTTCCCCCGGTATTTTGAATGTTTAACCTTTCCCCCCCTTCCGTTACATAAAAAAATCTTTTTCCTTTATGTTAAGGGGCCCCTGTTTTTCTCGCCGTTTCATCACTTTCCACATTTTAGTTTTCCGAAGTTGAAATCTCGTAGGGGGAAATAGTTTTTTGGAAAAGTTTTTCCCCAAGGAACCCCCCTGGGCCATTTCACCCCAGGTAAAAATTTGGGGCTGGGTGTTAGTTCCCCCAAAAAAGGGGTTGGGGGTCGATTTTGGGGACCCAAAAATACCTAATTTTCCCCAAATGCTCACATAAAAGGGTTTTTTTTAAATATTTTTCCCCTTTTTGGGGGGTAGTGGATGTAGCTAGGGAGGTTGGATGGGGAAAATTTAGGACTGTACTAGGGGCTGTGGTATTAAGGTCAGTACCTGACCACGGGCGCGGGTTTGTACGTCAGCTTGATTTCGGCCCGGGTAACAGCCTGGTTGATAGACCCCGATCCACCATGAAGCCGGGCTCGACGAGCCCCGGGGGGTTTACCCCCGAAAAACCCCCTTTCCGGGAAACTCCCGGTAAACCCTTTTACATGCACTTCTAAATAAAAATTTATTATTTTTATTATTTTTAGTAGTAGTAGTAGTAGGGGATGTTAGTGTTGTAGTAGTAATAGTATTTGTGGTAAGTAGGGGGAGTAGTAGTAGTGACGTGTAGATCGCGGAGGTGCACTCAGGGCACGTTGATACACAGATATGGACCTTGGTAATCGTACGACCTGGGCACACACAGACCTGTCCTTTTCATTGGTTCCCCCCGCAAGTTTGACATATAAAAAATCACTCTGTGGGCCCAAAAAAACACTGATAAAAAAATTCCAAAATAAATGTTTTTTTGGGGGCTTTTTTGCTTACAGTATTGTTGTCCTTTTACTTAAAAATTAAATAGGGGTCTGGATGATGCACTGGGGGGTCGCACCCCGGGGGACAAAATTTAATAATTTGCCCCTAAAAAGCATTTCCTTAACAACAGAAGAGGGAGTCAAGGCAGGAAAGGGGGAAATGAGGGCTTAACTCACGAAATCGTAATGACACAATTGCAAAAAACCCTACCACGGGAGGGATTTGAACCGCGGGCAGAGAGTTCAAACTCCAGTGGGGCACAGGGTGCCTATGCTAACCTTCCCATGGTGTGAAATAACCTAGTTGGGAAACTTATTTAACTGCGGCCCGTGGCTAACGCGACGGTCTGGAGTTTCGAGACTCTCTGACAGCGGGTTCAAATCCCACCCGTGGTATGGTTTATGAGGTACCTTACAAGAGAAGTGACTGTGAAGCTTTGATAAAGTGCTTACTTCGAACACAGTGAGACGGTGAGCTTATTGAGAGAGCACCACAAGAAAATATAAACAACTTCACCTGAAAGTCGTGAGAAGTGTCAAGACAGAAAATGATTTAGTGGGTCATGTGAGAACGGGAAGCAAAGATGAGAAACAAATGTTAAGAAAAAGCTACTTTACTAGCTTTTGAACTGCTTCTTTCATGTTTCTAAATTTCCCGTAGCTGGATTGATAGCCCACTCAACTCGCACATTGAGATCCGTGGTTCGATCCCCGGTACGGGTGGAAACATTAGGGAGCATTTCCTTGACTTATCTACTGTCCCTGTTCATCTATCAGTAAATTAGTATCTAGGTGATAGCTGACTGGTGTGGGTCGCATCCTGGAGACAAAATTGACCTAATTTGCCCGAAATGTTCTCCATAACAAGCTGATATCTGTCCAGTAGTGCCAGAGTTATTATCTAGGCCTGTATAAGTTGTGCATGTACTTGTAGAAATAAAGATTATTATTATTATTATTATTATTATTATTATTATTATTATTATTATTATTATTATTATTATTATTATTATTATTATGATTATTGCGGGTAAACAGTTCTCCAAGTCCATCAAGTCTTGACTGAAATCACAAAAGATCAAGTTTCGTTCTGTCTAATTTTGTTCCAGTCTAGATTGCTACTTGTACTGACCTTTCAAGCAGATCTATCGTTACTTTGTTTATCGTAGTGTACGACTGACACCAAAATAGGCCGTCGAATTCATTCTGACGAGGACATTAGAACACTCCAGGAAGATTTGAACAGGCTGGTGCAATGGTCGGAGAAGTGGCAGATGCAGCTTAATATAGACAAATGCAAAGTTCTAAATGTTGGACAGGACAATAACCATGCCACATATAAACTAAATAATGTAGATCTTAATACTACTGATTGCGAAAAGGATTCAGGAGCTCAGGTTAGCAGTAACCTGAAACCAAGACAACAGTGCTTAAGTGTTCGCAATAAAGCTAACAGAATCCTTGGCTTCATATCAAGAAGCATAAATAATAGGAGTCCTCAGGTTGTTCTTCAACTCTATATATCCTTGGTTAGGGATCATTTAGACTATGCTGCACAATTCTGGTCACCGTATTACAGAATGGATATAAATGCTCTGGAAAACGTACAAAGGAGGGTGAAAAAGGTGATCCCATGTATCAGAAATCTTCTCTGTGAGGATAGACTGAGGGCCCTGAATCTGCACTCTCTAGAAAGGCGTAGGATTAGAGGGGTATATGATTGAGGTGTATGAATGGAAGACAGGAATAAATAAAGGGGATGTAAATGGCGTGCTGAAAATATTTCGCTTAGACAGGACTCGCAGCAATGGTTTTAGGTTGGAAAAATTCAGATTCAGGAAGGATATAGGAAAGCACTGGTTTGGTAATAGAGTTGTGGATGAGTGGAACAAACTCCCGAGTACAGTTATAGAGGATAAAACGCTGTGTAGTTTTAAAAATTGGCTGGATAAATACATGAGTGGGTGTGGGTGGGTGTGAGTTGGGCCTGATTAGCTTGTGCTACTAGGTCAGTTGCCGTGTTCCTTCCTTAAGTGAATGTGACCTGGCCTGACTAGGCTGGCATTGGCTTAAGCCGGTAGGAGACTTGGACCTGCCTCGCATGGGCCACTAGGCCTGCTGCAGTGTTCCTTCTTTCTTATGTTCTTATGTTCTTATATTCTCATTCTCATGTTATTTGCTATAATTTATATAATTACTCCCTCTCCTCCATCCACTAATTTTCATCGTCCAGAGATTATTTTCCAAGCTGTGTAGTTTGAATATTCTCTACTTTACGGGAATATTAATTCATTGAATATCCAATATTTCCTTGTCATTGGGAAGACGGTATCTGATATACTTTGAAAGTTTCGTCTCTGTGAATACCATCAAGTCAGGTATTACATCGACTCTTTGTTTGAACTCATTTGCCTTCTTTGATATCCTGCCAGTGATCGTGTGCATTACTGTATAGAAAAGAACAGTTCATCTAAGAGGTATTATCTTACCTCAGTCTGGCTATATATGTGATATACTTCCCTTAACGCGCAGTGATCATAAATCAATTACTATGTGATCATAAATCAATTAGCAAGTGATCATAAATCAATTACCCTTAGCATTGAATGGAAGTATGATAGGATAACTCAGTAATGGTCCCAGATTTTCGCTTAGCATATTACAATGGGCTTAGAGAACACTTGTCATCTGTTGACTGGGGTAACGAAGAGAGCTATCAATATGACAGTTTTCTGAACACTGTACATGCTGCCAAAAGAACATTTATCCCATATAAAGAAATTAAATCAAATAGAAATAACCCAAAATGGATGAATAATAGGGTCAAATATCTTTTAGGGCAGAAGAAAGGCATTTATAGGCGTATCAAAAGAGGTGAGGGTCTTCTTATGAATCAGTATGTTGACCATACCCCCGGCCGGGATTGAACCCGCGGTCATAGAGTCTCAAAACTCCAGCCCGTCGCGTTAGCCACTAGACCAGCTAGCCACAATAAGATTCATCCAACTAGATATATTTCTACACCATAGGAAAGTTAGCACAGGCACCTCTGTGACCACAAATGCAAGTTTTTACAGACGAATCTCCAGCTAGCGTGGCCGTGACGAACTCTAGCTCAAGTCCCTTCACTGCCGCGGGTTCAATCCCGGCCGGGGGTATGGTTTATTTGCAATCGTGTCATTACGATTTCTTAAGTCAGTATGTTGACATTAAGAGGGACGTTAAAAAGGGGATAAGAAAAGCTAAACGGGACTACGAAATTAAAGTTGCTAAGGATTCGAAATCTAACCCTAAATGTTTTTTCCAGGTGTATAGAACAAAAGTTAAAGATAAGTCCCCTTAAAAATAACTATGGAGTTCTCACTGACAAAGAGAATGAAATATACTCTATTTTTAATAATTATTTTCTCTCGGTTTTTACTCAGGAAGACACTAATAATATCCCAATAATTAGGTTTTTAGTGGGCCTGAAGATAAATTATGTAATATCACAGTCACTAGTGAAATGGTTATCAAACAGATAGACCATCTGAAGCAAAATAAATCGCCTGGTTCTGATGAGCTTTTTTCAAGGGTTCTTTAGGAATGCAAAATGGAACTCTGTGAACCTTTAACTAATATTTTTAATTTATCTCTTCAAACAGGTGTAGTGTCTGATATGTGGAAGATGGCTAATGTAATTCCTATTTTTAAAGCAGGGGACAAGTCGTTACCGTCAAATTACCGCCCAATAAGCCTAACCTCAATTGTAGGCAAATTACTAGAGTCAATTATAGCTGATAATATAAGAAGCCATCTCGATAGGCATAATTTTATTAATGATACTCAACATGGATTCACCAGAGACCGTTCCTGTCTAACTAATTTATTAACCTTCTTCAGCAAAGCTTTTGAGGCCGTTGATCAGGATAAAGAATTCGATATTGTTTATTTAGATTTTAGTAAGGCTTTTGACAGAGTACCACATCAGAGACTGCTGAAGAAAGTGGCTACTCATGACATTGGGGGAAAAGTGCTGTCATGATTCGAATCATGGCTCACTAATAGGAAGCAGAGAGTGTGCATAAATGGGGTTAAATCTGAATGAGGGTCTGTAGCAAGTGGCGTTCCGCAGGGATCAGTTTTAGGCCCATTGTTGTTTATAATATATATATAAATGACCTCGACGAGGGAATTACTAGTGACATAAGCAGATTTACACGAAGATAGGTAGGGAAATCGATTCAGACGTTGATGTCTCGGAACTTCAGGAGGATTTAGACAAACTGGTATGGTGACACCGACAAGATGTGGAAAAAGACACTTATGTACAGCTCAGGACATTTATTAAAGGTCAGAAAAGTGGCAGATGCAGTTCAATGTAGATAAATGTAAAGTTCTAAAGCTCAGAAATGTTCATAACCCCAGCACCTACCAGCTTAATAATTTTGAACTTAGCCGTAAAAAATGCGAAAAGGATTTGGGGGTTATGGTAAGCAACAACCTAAAACCAAGACAGCTGTGCCTAAGCGTGCGTAATACGGCAAATACTAGATTGCTGGGATTTATATCAAGAAGTGTAAGCAACAGAAGTCCAGCGGTTATACTGCAGCTTTATACATCATTAGTAAGGCCTCACCTAGATTATGCAGCTCAGTTCTGGTTTCCATTTTACAGAATGGATATAAATTCGTTAGAAAACATTCAGCGACGAATGACAAAATTAATTCATTATGGGGATTAGTCACTAGTGGCGTTCCACAAGGATCAGTTTTGGGCCCTCTCTTGTTCATAATTTACATTAATGACTTTGATGAAGGAATTACAAGTGACATGAGCAAATTTGCTGATGATACAAAGATAGGCCGTATGATTCATTCTGAGGAGGATAGCAATGAACTCCAGGAGGATTTGGACAAATTTATGTCTTGGTCTGAAAAATGGCAGATGAAGTTCAATGTGGATAAGTGTAAGGTACTGGTCCTTGGGGATGAAAATAACCCTCGAAGCTATAATCTAGGTGAAGTAGAGCTTGATCATACAAAATGTGAAAAAGACTTGGGAGTCATGGTAAGCAGAAATTTAAAGCCAAGACAGCAGTGCCTAAGTGTGCGCAACAAGGATAACAGATTACTAGAATTTATTTCAAGAAATGTAAGTAACAGAAGTCCGAAATTTATTTTACAGCTCTATACATCACTAGTGAGGCCTCATTTAGATTATGCCGCTCAGTTTTGGTGTCCTTACTACAGGATGGACATAGACTCGTTGGAGAACATACAGAGAAGAATGACTAAAATGATTTACTGTGTAAGGAATCTCCCGTATGAAGATAGACATAAAGCCTTAAATCTCCACTCTCTTTAGAGGCGTAGAATGAGGGGAGATATCATTGAAGTGTATAAGTGGATGACGGGCATAAACAAGGGAGATATTAATAAAGTACTGAGGGTGTCGAACCAGGTAAGAATCAGAAATAATGGATTTAAGTTGGATAAATTTAGATTTAGAAAGGACATAGGTAAGTACTGGTTTTCTAACAGAGTTGTAGATGCGTGGAACAGTCTTCCCAGTGGGGTGATAGAGGCTAGGACCTTGGGTGGCTTTAAAAAGAGATTGGACAAATATATGAGTGGGAGGGACTAGGTTTGATTGGTGTCATTGGGCACGGGAAGATATGAGAAGCTTTGAGTAGGGGTCGTTCTGATAAGGACCTGCCTTGTATGGGCCAGTTGGCCTTCTGCAGTGTTCCTCCATTCTTATGTTCTTATGAAGAGAGATTGAAGTCCCTTAAATTGCATTCACTTGTAAGACGAAGAATGAGGGAAGACATGATCGAAGTGTACAAGTGGACGATGGGTATTAATGAAGGGGATATTAATAAGGTCTTGAGGATATCCCTCCAAGAGAGAACCTGAAATAATGGACTCAAATTAGACAAGTCTAGATTTAGAAAGGATATAGGAAAGTAATGGTTTGGAAATAGGGTAGTTGATGAGTGGGACAGTCTGACTAGTAGAGTTATTGAGGCTAAGACCTTGGGTAGTTTCATTTCTGTAGTGTTTAGTAGTAAAGTTAACACTTTACTACTAAACACTACAGAAATAACCCTCTTATGACGACGTTGCGGCCCGACTTAGACCATTGAAAAGTGTCTAGTGGCTAGCGCGACGGGCTGGAGTTTTGAGACTCTATGACCGCGGGTTCAATCCCGGCCGGGGGTATGGTTTATTTGCAATCGTGTCATTACGATTTCTTAAGTCAAGTCCACGTTGGACCGTAACGCCGTCATAACCTTCTTTCTCCTATGTGCGGGTCATTTGTGTTATGTTTCAGTCACGGTAATGTATCTTTTTGTTCCTGACTACTAATTAAAGAGGGGCAGGTGTAGCCTTGCCCATACGACCTTATATGTTGGGGGGATGAAATTCAAGACCTTGTGACTGTCACCTTAACTCACGGTCACCAGTCAACAACAGACCTTTGTCTTTTTTTGTATTGTTTTGTATTGATTTTTCTTGCCATTTGGAAGTGGGTAACTTTCTGAGTTTAAGTGGGAGGGAAGGAAATGATGGGTGGAGAAGCCAGAGGGATGAGAAGGATGGGTGGAGGAGCCAGAAGGAAGAGAATGAAGGGTGGAGGAGGTAGGACACATATGCAACAGTTAGGTATCTTCATTTCGAAATGTTTCGCCTACACAGTAGGCTTCTTCAGTCGAGTACAGAAGAACTGATAAAAGCAGAAGAGACGTGAAGACGATGTAATCAGTTCATCACCCTTAAATTTTTGAGGTGGTCAGTCCCTCAGTCTGGAGAAGAGTATTGTTCCATAGTCTGAAACAATATGGAGTTAAGTGACAGGATGGAGCCTTAAATACCACCAGGAGGTGAGATGTAGGTCACTAGTAGAAGTAAGAATGTAGTCGTTGGGAGGTCACGTCCCTCTCTAATCCATATTGTTTCAGAGAGGTACATTCCAACAATGGAGTGGGGAGAGAGGTGCATTACAACACTAGAGTGGGAGAGGAGGTATACTACAACACTGGAGTGGGGAGAGAGGTACACTACAACACTGGAGTGGGGAGAGATGTACACTACAACACTGGAGTGGGGAGAGAGGTACACTACAACACTGGAGTGGGGAGAGATGTACACTACAACACTGGAGTGGGGAGAGATGTACACTACAACACTGGAGTGGGGAGAGATGTACACTACAACACTGGAGTGGGGAGAGATGCACACTATAACACTGGAGTGGGGAGAGATGTACACTACAACACTGGAGTGGGGAGAGATGTACACTACAACAATGGAGTGGGGAGAGAGGTACACTACAACACTGGAGTGGGGAGAGATGTACACTACAACACTGGAGTGGGGAAGAGATGTACACTACAACACTGGAGTGGGGAGAGATTGTACACTACAACACTGGAGTGGGGTAGAGATGTACACTACAACATGGAGTGGGGAGAGATGTACACTACAACACTGGAGTGGGGAGAGATGTACACTACAACACTGGAGTGGGGAGAGATGTACACTACAACACTGGAGTGGGGAGAGATGTACACTACAACACTGGAGTGGGGAGAGAGGTACACTACAACACTGGAGTGGGGAGAGATGTACACTACAACACTGGAGTGGGGAGAGAGGTACACTACAACACTGGAGTGGGGAGAGATGTACACTACAACACTGGAGTGGGGAGAGATGTACACTACAACACTGGAGTGGGGAGAGAGTACACTACAACACTGGAGTGGGGAGAGATGTACACTACAACACTGGAGTGGGGAGAGAGGTACACTAAACACTGGAGTGGGGAGGAGAGTGTACACTACACACTGGAGTGGGGAGAGATGTACACTACAACATGGAGTGGGGAGAGATGTACACTACAACACTGGAGTGGGGAGAGATGTACACTACAACATGGAGTGGGGAGAGATGTACACTACAACACTGGAGTGGGGAGGAGAGATGTACACTACAACACTGGAGTGGGGAGAGAGGTACACTACAACACTGGAGTGGGGGAGAGAGGTACACTACAACACTGGAGTGGGGAGAGATGTACACTACAACACTGGAGTGGGGAGAGAGGTACACTACAACACTGGAGTGGGGAGAGAGGTACACTACAACACTGGAGTGGGGAGAGAGGTACACTACAACACTGGAGTGGGGAGAGAGGTACACTACAACACTGGAGTGGGGGAGAGAGGTACACTACAACACTGGAGTGGGGAGAGAGGTACACTACAACACTGGAGTGGGGAGAGAGGTACACTACAACACTGGAGTGGGGAGAGATGTACACTACAACACTGGAGTGGGGAGAGATGTACACTACAACACTGGAGTGGGGAGAAGATGTACACTACAACACTGGAGTGGGGAGAGAGGTACACTACAACACTGGAGTGGGGAGAGATGTACACTACAACACTGGAGTGGGGAGAGATGTACACTACAACACTGGAGTGGGGAGAGATGTACACTACAACACTGGAGTGGGGAGAGATGTACACTACAACACTGGAGTGGGGAGAGATGTACACTACAACACTGGGAGTGGGGAGAGATGTACACTACAACACTGGAGTGGGGAGAGAGATGTACACTACAACACTGGAGTGGGGAGAGAGGTACACTACAACACTGGAGTGGGGAGAGATGTACACTACAACACTGGAGTGGGGAGAGAGATGTACACTACAACACTGGAGTGGGGAGAGATGTACACTACAACAATGGAGTGGGGAGAGATGTACACTACAACACTGGAGTGGGGAGAGATGTACACTACAACACTGGAGTGGGGAGAGATGTACACTACAACATGGAGTGGGGAGAGATGTACACACAACATGGAGTGGGGAGAGGATGTACACTACAACACTGGAGTGGGGAGAGATGTACACTACAACACTGGAGTGGGGAGAGATGTACACTACAACAATGGAGTGGGAAGAGATGTACACTACAACACTGGAGTGGGGAGAGAGGTACACTACAACACTGGAGTGGGGAGAGATGTACACTACAACACTGGAGTGGGAGAGATGTACACTACAACACTGGAGTGGGGAGAGATGTACACTACAACACTGGAGTGGGGAGAGATGTACACTACAACACTGGAGTGGGGAGAGATGTACACTACAACACTGGAGTGGGGAGAGATGTACACTACAACACTGGAGTGGGGAGTGATGTACACTACAACATGGAGTGGGGAGAGTGTACACTACAACACTGGAGTGGGAGAGAGATGTACACTACAACACTGGAGTGGGGAGAGATGTACACTTCAACACTGGAGTGGGGAGAGAGGTACACTACAATAACATAAGAGATAGCCTTTCATAGTTGGGTAACTACATGCTCCCTCTCCCGCTTGTTACTTGTTGCATCAGTCAGTCTTGCTTCATGTTGTATCAGTCTTGCTTCATGTTGCATCAGTCTTGCTTCATGTTGTATCAGTCTTGCTTCATGTTGCATCAGTCTTGCTTCATGTTGTATCAGTCTTGCTTCATGTTGCATCAGTGTTGCTTTATGTTGCATCAGTCTTGCTTCATGTTGCATCAGTCAGTCTTGCTTCATGTTGTATCAGTCTTGCTTCATGTTGTATCAGTCTTGCTTCATGTTGTATCAGTCTTGCTTCATGTTGCATCAGTGTTGCTTCATGTTGCATCAGTCTTGCTTCATGTTGTATCAGTCTTGCTTCATGTTGTATCAGTTTTGCTTCATGTTGCATCAGTGTTGCTTCATGCTGCATCAGTCTTGCTTCATGTTGCATCAGTCTTGCTTCATGTTGTATCAGTCTTGCTTCATGTTGCATCAGTGTTGCTTTATGTTGCATCAGTCTTGCTTCATGTTGCATCAGTCTTGCTTCATGTTGCATCAGTCTTGCTTCATGTTGCATCAGTCAGTCTTGCTTCATGTTGCATCAATCTTGTTTCATGTTGCATCAATCTTGCTTCATGTTGCATCAATCAGTCTTGCTTCATGTTGCATCAGTCAGTCTTGCTTCATGTTGCAACAGTCAGTCTTGCTTCATGTTGCAACAGTCAGTCTTGTTTCATGTTGCATCAGTCAGTCTTGCTTCATGTTGCATCAGTCAGTCGTGCTTCATGTTGCTTCAGTCTTGCTTCATGTTGCATTAGTCAGTCTTGCTTCATGTTGCATTAGTCAGTCTTGCTTCATGTTGCATCAGTCAGTCGTGCTTCATGTTGCTTCAGTCTTGCTTCATGTTGCATTAGTCAGTCTTGCTTCATGTTGCATCAGTCAGTCTTGCTTCATGTTGCATCAGTCAGTCGTGCTTCATGTTGCTTCAGTCTTGCTTCATGTTGCATTAGTCAGTCTTGCTTCATGTTGCATTAGTCAGTCGTGCTTCATGTTGCTTCAGTCTTGCTTCATGTTGCATTAGTCAGTCTTGCTTCATGTTGCATTCAGTCAGTCGTGCTTCATTGTTGCTTCAGTCTTGCTTCATGTTGCATTAGTCAGTCTTGCTTCTGTATGCATCAGTCAGTCGTGCTTCATGTTGCTTCAGTCTTGCTTCATGTTGCATTAGTCAGTCTTGCTTCATGTTGCATCAGTCAGTCGTGCTTCATGTTGCTTCAGTCGTGCTTCATGTTGCTTCAGTCTTGCTTCATGTTGCATTAGTCAGTCTTGCTTCATGTTGCATCAGTCAGTTGTGTTGTAGAGGTCGGAGCGAAGCTCTTACCTCTACAACACAGTTGTTCTTAAAGATCCATTAAGTTATACCATGAATTAATCAAAGCTCCTGGACTTCACCTTACGAAGCAGACAAAGCAAATCCTATAGTAATTATGGACAAGGTAAATTATAGGGGAAAAATTACTTATTATTAGATAACAGGGGAAATTTCATGCCCCTCAACAGATCAGCTTATGGAATTAATATCATTTTCGAGAATTGTAACCAGTGGAAAGTAGGTGAAGTTGAGTATGTTGTGCGATATGCTGAGGCAGTAACAACCTTTCTCAGTCTCTCAGTGTTGCTGACTACTAACTTGTGTTAAGTGTAGTGTTCCGCACTGGTGACTGTCTCACCACTTGCACAAACATAACGAGTGAAGGTGACTGACGACAAGTGAGTTTACAACATGCTGACTTCTGTGTTCCAATCACAAAGCTCTCCAAATTCTAAGCAACTTCATCGATTCAGATTCTGTGTCAAATGATGTTTATATATTTTTGAAATTCAATTGATTATACATGATGTGTTAATATTATTGACAGATGGCACCACAAACCACAAGTATAAAGCAAAGAACAGCTGGCATAACCATGAATATTATTTCGTTGATAAACACAGTTTGTAAACAGCAAGAAACCGTGTGACTTTTCAGATAAATTTTGCAGTTTTCTGGAGTTTAAGAGAATATAGAACGTCGAGTGGTTCTACAGGTATTGTTGCACAGACTTTACTTTACAGATGAAGTTCGTGTTGTTGCTCTCTGTGGTCGGGCTGGCCACCTGCCAGTTCAATTTTGGACGTCGACAGTTCTTCAGGGGACAACGTCCAAGACAAGGAGGTTTCAACAGGTTCCCTCAGCAACAAGGCGGCGCCCAGGTGAGCTTGCTACTAAACTTGTGTACTTTTGTGTGTGTGTGTGTGTGTGTGTGTGTGTGTACTCACCTAGTTGTACTCACCTAGTTGAGGCTGCAGGGGTTGACTGCCAGCTCCTGGCCCCGCCTCTTCACTAGTCGCTACTAGGTCACTCTCCCTGAACCGTGAGCTTTATCATACCTCTGCTTAAAGCTATGTATGGATCCTGCCTCCACTACATCGCTTCCCAAACTATTCCACTTCCTGACTACTCTGTGGCTGAAGAAATACTTCCTAACATCCCTGTGATTCATCTGTGTCTTCAACTTAAAACTGTGTCCCCTTGTTGCTGAGTCCCATCTCTGGAACATCCTGTCTTTGTCCACCTTGTCAATTCCTCTCAGTATTTTGTATATCGTTATCATGGCCCCCCTATCTCTCCTGTCCTCCAGTGTCGTCAGGTTGATTTCCCTTAACCTCTCCTCGTAGGACATACGCCTTAGCTTTGGGACTAGTCTTGTTGCAAACCCTTGCACTTTCTCTAGTTTCTTTACGTGCTTGGCTATGTGGGTTCCAAACTGGTGCCGCATACTCCAATATGGGCCTAACGTACACGGTGTACGATTCCTTAATAAGTCGGAATGCTGTTCTGAGGTTTGCTAGGCGCCCATATGCTGCAGCAGTTATTTGGTTGATGTGCGCTTCAGGAGTTCTTGGTTGTTACACTTAAACCCAAGATCTTTTTCCTGAGTAAGGTTTGTAGCTTGGCCCCCTAGCTGTACCGTCTGCGGTGTTTCTTGTGTGTTGGTGTGTGTGTGTGTGTTAGTTACCATTTGGTCCTTAGGCATATGTCCGATTAGACACGTAGCGCTGTTTTGTAGTGTGTGCATGTGTGTGTGTGTGTGTGTGTGTGTGTGTGTGTGTGTGTGTGTGTGTGTGTGGTTGTGTGTGTGTGTGTGTTGTGTCTCTGTCTGTCCTGTCTCCTGTGTTGTTGGCTGTGTGGTGTGTGTGTGTCGTGTGTGTGTTGTTGTGTGTGTGTGTGTCTCACCATTGTGTGGCTAGGTGTGATGTAGGTAGGCTGGTTATGTGATGCTGTGTTGTGTATGTCTGTGTCTGTGTGTGTGTTGTGTTGTGTCACCCTTCGCCTGCACATTGTAGGACACTAGGCTGAGACATGCTTAGCTCCTGTGGTCCCCCTATCTTCATCGAACGTACTAGGTCCTCCTGCTCCCGCTCCATGAGCTTTATTCTCCCCTCCATGAGTCTTTATATAGCTTAAAGATGTTTTCCTGCCTTCACTGCATCGCTCGCCAGACTGTTCCACTTCCTGACCACTCTACGACTGAAGAAATGCTTCCTAACATCCATGTGGCTCATCTGAGTCTTCAACTTCTACAAGTGACCCCTTGTGTCTGTGTCCCCTCTCAGGAACATCTTGACTCTGTCCACCTTGTCTATTCCATGCAGTATTTAGTATGTCGTTATCATGTCTCCCCTATCCCTCCTGTCCTACAGCGTCGTCCTGTCGATTTCCTTCAACTTTTCTTAACAGGACATTCCCCTTAGCTCTGGAACTAACCTTGTCGCAAACCTTTGCAGTTTCTCTAATTTCTTAACGTGCTTGACCCAGTGCAGGTTCCAAACTGGTGCTGCATACTCCAGTATGGACCTGACGTACACGGTATACGGTGTCTTGAAAGATTTCTTACTTAGGTATCGGAATGCTAATCTCAGGTTTGCCAGGCGCCCATATGCTGCAGCAGTTATCTGGTTGATGTGTGTTTCCAGAGACATGATCCGTGTTATACTCACCCCAAGATCTTTCTCCTTGAGCGAGGTTTGCAGTCGTTGGCCACCTAGCTTATACTCTGTCTGTGTGTGTGTCTGTGTGTGTTTCTGTGTGTGTGTGTGTCTGTGTGTGCCTGTCTGTCTGCTTCTCTCTGTCTCAGAGAGTGGCTCATGAACTAACAGGCATTACACATAATGCAGAGTCGTCATGCCTGATTCCTAATAAGAGAAAATGTGTATTACTTGCCAGTCATGCTTATTACGCCTTATATATACAAGCACAGTACAGCACTTTGTCTGGATGTTTTGGGTTATCCTAGGTAATTTACACTATGTATGATAACTATATTTATGTGTACCTGTGAGCGAGAGACATACAGAGACAGAGGCAGACAGAGGTAGAGACAAACAGAGAGAGAGAGAGAGACAGCCAAAGTCAGTCAGCCAGCCACCCAGTCGGTTGGCCAGCCAGCCAGCCGGCCAGCCGAATACGTATTACACATATTGCAGAATCATTTTCCTTTACTTAGGGCATAGGTTATAGGACATTCTGGCTGGATGACACTACTAGTGGTATCAAAAACGAAAGGATGTTGCACAAATGTTGTGCATGGGTTATTATCGAGGCTTTTGATATTTCCTCAACTACTTGTGGCCACATCCATCTTAAACTCACTAAACTCTGGGCCAACATCACTGTTTTGTGTGTGTGTGTGTGTACTCACCTAATTGTGGTTGCAAGGGTCGAGACTCAGCTCCTGGCCCCGCCTCTTCAATGATCGCTACTAGGTCCTTTCTCTCTCTGCTTCCTGAGCTTTGTGTGTGTGTGTTTGTGTGTGTTTGTGTGTGTGTGTATTTGTGTGTGTGTATTTGTGTGTGTGTGTGTGTGTGTGTGTGTGTGTGTGTGTGTGTGTGTGTGTGTGTGTGTGTGTGTGTGTGTGTGTGTGTGTGTGTGTGTGTGTATTCACCTGACTGTCGTTGCAAGGGTCGAGTCATACTTCCTGGCCCCGCCCCTTCACTGGTCGCCACTCGGTAAACTCTCTCCCTGCTCCATGAGCTTTATCATACTTCTTCTTAAAGCTATGTATGGTACCTGCCTCCATACCTCACTTTCCAGATTATTTCACTTCCTAACAACTCTATGGCTGAAGAAATACTCCTAACATCCCTGTGACTCATCTAAGTCTTCAATTTCCAATTGTGACTCTTTGTTGCTGTGTGTCCCATTTCTGGAACATCCTGCCTGTCCACCTTGTCGTTTCCTCTCAGTATTTTATACGTCGTTATTATGTCGTCCCTGTCCCTCCTGCCCGCCAGTGTCGTCAGGTCGAGTTTTCTTAACCTCTCCTTGTAGGACATAACCCTAACACCGGGACTAGTCTTGTTGCAAACCTTCGCACTTTTTCTACTTTTCTGACGTGCTTGGACAGGTGAGGGTTCCAAACTGGAGCTGCATACTCCAATATGGGCTTAACGTACACTGTGTACAGGGTCCGGAACGACTCCTTATTGGGATGTCGGAATGCTGTTCTTAGGTTCGCTAGTCGCCCATATGCTACAACAGTTATTTGGTTGATGTGCACCTTAGGAGTTGTGCTCGGTATTATACACATTCGAAGATCCTTTTCCTTGAGTGAGGTTCGTAGTCTTTGGCCCCCTAGACTGTACTCTGTCTGTGGTCTTTTTTGCCCTTCCCCGATCTTCATTACTTTTCACTTGATGTGGTTGAACTCCAGAAGCCAGTTGCTGGACCAGGCCTGCAGCCTGTTCAGATCCCTCTGTAGTCCTGCCTTGTCCTCCTCCGACTGAATTCTCCTCGTTAACTTCACAACGTCTGCAAACAGGGACACATCTGAGTCTATTCCTTCCACCATTCACATATACCAGAAACAGCAACGGTCATAAGACTGACCCCTGTGGAACCCCACTCGTAACAGGCGCCCACTCTGACACCCACTCTGCTGGTTGTCGTTTATAATCTCATTCCTTTCTATGTGGTCCACCCCTCTTCTCCTGATAATCTTCTCCATGACTTTGCATACATGTCAGTGACACTTGTCTGTAGTTTCATGCTGCATGTCTGTCCCAATTTTTAAAAATTGAGACTACATTTGCAGTCTTCCATACCTCAGGTAGTCGCCCTGTGTAGATAATGTGTTGAAGATTATTGTTAGTGGTACACATAGCGCCTCTGCGCTATGTGTATCACTCACAATAATCTTGGACTCACGGAGAGATGTTATCGAACCTCATCGCTTTTGAGAAATCTAGTTCGCTTAGCAGCCTCTTCACCTCCTCCTCGGTTGCATGAATCGTGTCCAGCACTTATTGGCGCATCCCATCTCTCCCTTTTTCTGGAGTCCTTTGTGTCTCCACCCTGAATACTTTTCTGAATCTCATGTTGAGCTCCTCACAAACTTCAAGGTCATTTCTTATAAACTCCCTTCTTCCTTCCTTCCTCAGCCTGATTACCTGGTGTTTGACGGTTGTTTACTTCCTGGTGTGGCTGTACAATAGCTTTGGGTTAGGTTTGGCTTTGGCTCCTATGTCATTTTTGTATTGTTATTGGGCCCCTTCCTTACTTCCTCCCTTCTTGCTCTTCGACTACTTTCCGTGTTCTCCTGGCTCCTTTACCTTCCATACTTCTTCCATTTTCTAGATCACTTGGTTTTAGCCTCTCTACACCTAAGGGTGAACCAAGGGCTCGTCCCGGCCTTCTCATTATGTCTGTTGCCTTTGGGTACAAACCTCTCCTCCGCTTCCTTGTTTAATTGTTGTCACATATTCCATTATCTCATTTACTGTTTTCCTTGCTAGTTCTCTGTTCCACTGGACCTCGTGCAGGAAATTCCTCATGCCTGTGTAGTCCCTCTCTTGTGTCTTGGCTTTATTCGTCCTGCCCTTCCTGCTTCCCTCTCCACTTGTAACTCTACTATGTATTCGAAGCTCAGAATCACGTGATCACTTGCTCCGTGGGGCCTTTCATATGTGATGTCCTCAATTTCTGCACTTGCTCAAGGCGAATACTAGGTCCAGTCTTGCTCGTTTATCCTCTCCCCTCTTTCTGGTAGTATCCCTAACGTGTTGGTACCTTCATCATCTTAGCCCTCCACGGTTCTGGGCCCCCTTGTGGCTCCAGGTTTTCCCAGTCGATTTCTTTGTGATTGAAGTCGCCCACAACCAATAGCTTTGCCCTGTCCACGTGGGCCCTTCTGGGCACTTCAGCCAGTGTGCCAACCCTTTCGCTGTTACTCTCATCATATTCTTGTCTTGACCTCCTGCTGTTCTGTGGTGGGTTATACATAACTGCGATCACCACCTTGGGACCTCTTGCCTGAAGTGTTCCTATTATATAGTCCCTTGCTTCTCCTCTGTCCCCTCTCTCCAACTTCTCAAAATCTCTTTAATTTTTTGATGAGCAGTGCCACTCTTCCACCCCCTTGTTTCCTGTGTATGTGTATGTGTGTGTGTGTGTGTGTGTGTGTGTGTGTGTGTGTGTGTGTGTGTGTGTGTGTGTGTGTGTGTGTGTGTGTGTGTGTGTGTGTGTGTATCTCATCGATACCTCAATGTATTGCCTCAAATACACCTGTGTTCGGTGAGGCTAGAGTGGCTGCAGGGAGAAAGGCAACATCAATGCGGATAGTCAACGGGTCGAGGAGTGTGCCATGAGAACAACTGGGGACCACCAGTAGGAAATTTCTGGTTCTCACTGCCAGAAGACGAGCGCTGTCTTTTAAAACCTGACACACTCTCAACCATTACTAAGGCTATATTCTCCACTGCTGGGCTATCTCAGTGTGACTGTAGTTACTGGAGAGAGCAGGTCTGGTTTCGAAGCCTGTTAGATTATCCCAGAGCCTGGCTCCATCAATGAAGTTTGAGTTACGAACGCTAACATTGCCCCTAAGGTATTCAGGAAGAATCGCTGCAACAAGTTCACTGGATGCCACATAACGACAGGAAAGCAGGTAGTGCAGTCTGTGATGCTTTTGGACACCAGTTTTTTTTTACTTTAAACATTGATTTATGTGTTGTTAATCGATTAGCTGATACGCATTTCTTTTATTTTGCAACCAAACGAACCTCACAATCTAACCTAACCTTGTTAAACTAGTTCGACAACCTCATTCAACATTGCTAAACTAACAAGGAATCCTCACTGAACTCTGCTTATCTAATTTGGCAACCTCACTGAACCTGGCTTCAATAACTTGACCTCATTTAAATATGCTAAACTAATTTGAGTACCTTATTTAACCTTGCTACACTAACTTGGCAATATTATTAAATTTACTTGACATTGTAATCTTGTTAAACTAAATGCAATATAATATCGCCTCATCCTACTCAAGGTTCCTTAGTTCAGCATCAATTTTGTTAGTCTTATTTAGCATTAATTTAATGAATTAGTTTCACGATGTTTAGTATGATTTCAGAAGAGCTACTGAGAGACTTAAACATTGTAATCTGCTTACTAGGCAGAATGTTTGTTACTTCGTCTGTTCCAATGGTAATATCTGCCTAAAATAAATATGTACCTACACATGTTACGTGCTGCATGAAATGTTTGCCTTATGACTCAAGAGTCTCAAAACTCCAGCCCGTCGCGTTAGCCACTGGACCAGCTAGCCACAATAAGATTCATCCAACTAGGTATATTTCTACACCATAGGAAGGTTAGCACAGGCACCTTATTGGTGAATAAATAATCATTATTATAATAAAACAAGCGTTAAAATCGTATGAATCAAACAATGTACACGTTAAAAGGAACGATTAGATGAGTTGTGGCGAAGACACTCAATGAAAAAAAATATGGGACAATATATTTGGTTCAGGCAGAGTCGCCTAATTATTATATTTTTATCATTTGTTTGAAGATGACATTAATGAACTGTATGTGTGGTGTAGGCTGACGACGTCCGTGGTGGCAGTGCTTACTACTACTCTTGGAGACACGACGGTGGCAGAAAGTACACTGGTAATGCCGCTGCCAGCTTGTGTGCCAGTCTTGGCGGTGGATGGCAAGCCGTGGGAATCAGCTCCAATGAGGAACTCAATTACATCAACAGCGTTGTTGGCCAAGGTTGGTTTCCATTGTTTTGTGCGTATTATGTTTTCCTCATGGAGACAGAAATTCAAAAGAATAACTGGTGTGTGTACTTCGATCCCTTCAACAGATCCTTTGCCTGCATCGAGTTACCTTGTACATAGCCATGTTTATTTCTTAACATAAAAGGTTTTAGTTAAAGCATAGGTAATGTTTGGAATAATTTATTTAAGTCTTGACATATTTCCCAGTTTATGAGCATTATATTCGTTTCTGTTTTTCTTTTATAGTTTATTTGACGATTAAACGTACATTTTTTTCTTCCACGCAGCAAGACTAGAGTACATCTGGACTGGTGGTGTGAAGTCTGGCAACGGCTGGAGGTGGCTGAATGGCGAACCTTTCCGTGTTACTGGTTGGTCACACACTGGAGGGTAAGTTATTCATAGGTATAATGATTTTGTTATTGGGGTTTATAGGGCCACTGACAGCGTACGCTGTATCAGGCCCTTACACTGATGGATGAAATGGTTTGGTGAGAGTATAACTAGAAGGGGTCCTGCAGTGGTTCGTGCTGTGCGTGACCCCTTACTCCTCCTGGTATATGCTGACGACCTACCAGTGATGAAAGACACGTCCCCCTAAATCTATGATAGCGGACGATGTCAAGTTATGAGGATAGGAATGAAGAAATGAGCAGGAAATTGCAAGTTAAATAGCTACTAAAGTCCAACTCCAGCAAGTGCCAAAAAAAAGAAAAAGCTGGATCCTGGAAAAAAGACAGATCATAGGCAGCATTCCACATGGGTGGGAAACAACTTACGAAATCTAAAACATCGAAGAGCAAGAATTTGAACAAACGGGTGACATAATTAGCTAGTAAATTAAATACATTTTTTGACTAAATTGCTTCTCAAAATTAGAGGCGTCTTGATAAAGTTTTACTGTCACTAGCCATCTATCCTAGCTACCAGGAGTGTATTTACCAGGAGTGTACTTACCAGGAGTGTACTTACCAGGAGTGTACTTACCAGGAGTGTACTTACCAGGAGTGTACTTACCAGGAGTGTACTTATCAGGAGTGTACTTACCAGGAGTGTACTTACCAGGAGTGTACTTACCAGGAGTGTACTTACCAGGAGTGTACTTACCAGGAGTGTACTTATCAGGAGTGTACTTACCAGGAGTGTACTTACCAGGAGTGTACTTACCAGGAGTGTACTTACCAGGAGTGTACTTACCAGGAGTGTACTTACCAGGAGTGTATTTACCAGGAGTGTACTTACCAGGAGTGTACTTACCAGGAGTGTATTTACCAAGAGTGTACTTGCCAGGAGTGTACTTACCAGGAGTGTATTTACCAGGAGTGTACTTACCAGGAGTGTACTTACCAGGAGTGTACTTACCAGGAGTGTACTTACCAGGAGTGTACTTACCAGGAGTGTACTTAACAGGAGTGTACTTACCAGGAGTGTACTTACCAGGAGTGTACTTACCAGGAGTGTACTTACCAGGAGTGTATTTACCAGGAGTGTATTTACCAGGAGTGTACTTACCAGGAGTGTACTTACCAGGAGTGTACTTACCAGGAGTGTACTTACCAGGAGTGTACTTACCAGGAGTGTACTTACCAGGAGTGTACTTACCAGGAGTGTACTTACCAAGAGTGTACTTGCCAGGAGTGTACTTACCAGAAGTGTATTTACCAGGAGTGTACTTACCAGGAGTGTATTTACCAGGAGTGTACTTACCAGGAGTGTACTTACCAGGAGTGTACTTACCAAGAGTGTACTTGCCAGGAGTGTACTTACCAGGAGTATATTTACCAGGAGTGTACTTACCAGGAGTGTACTTACCAGGAGTGTACTTACCAGGAGTGTACTTACCAAGAGTGTACTTGCCAGGAGTGTACTTACCAGGAGTGTATTTACCAGGAGTGTACTTACCAGGAGTGTATTTACCAGGAGTGTACTTACCAGGAGTGTACTTACCAGGAGTGTACTTACCAAGAGTGTACTTGCCAGGAGTGTACTTACCAGGAGTATATTTACCAGGAGTGTACTTACCAGGAGTGTACTTACCAGGAGTGTATTTACCAGGAGTGTACTTACCAGGAGTGTACTTACCAGGAGTGCACTTACCAGGAGAGCACTTACCAGGAGTGTACTTACCAGGAGTGTACTTACCAGGAGTGTACTTACCAGGAGTGTATTTACCAGGAGTGTATTTACCAGGAGTGTATTTACCAGGAGTGTATTCACCAGGAGTGTATTTACTAGGAGTGTACTTACCAGGAGTGTACTTACCAGGAGTGTACTTACCAGGAGTGTACTTACCAGGAGTGCACTTACCAGGAGTGTACTTACCAGGAGTGTACTTACCAGGAGTGTATTTACCAGGAGTGTATTTACCAGGAGTGTATTTACCAGGAGTGTATTTGCCAGGAGTGTACTTACCAGGAGTGTACTTACCAGGAGTGTACTTACCAGAAATGTACTTACAATATAGTGTTGACTCACAGGGTCCATATATCTCCATCACATTATAGGCTCACAACCAGCTCAGTGGTAGTACCTTCTGCTCACAACCAGCTCAGTGGTAGTGCCTTCTGCTCACAACCAGCTCAGTGGTAGTACCTTGTGCTCACAACCAGCTCAGTGGTAGTGCCTTCTGCTCACAACCAGCTCAGTGGTAGTACCTTCTGCTCACAACCAGCTCAGTGGTAGTACCTTCTGCTCACAACCAGCTCAGTGGTAGCACCTTCTGCTCACAACCAGCTCAGTGGTAGCACCTTCTGCTCACAACCAGCTCAGTGGTAGTGCCTTCTGCTCACAACCAGCTCAGTGGTAGTACCTTCTGCTCACAACCAGCTCAGTGGTAGCACCTTCTGCTCACAACCAGCTCAGTGGTAGTGCCTTCTGCTCACAACCAGCTCAGTGGTAGTACCTTCTGCTCACAACCAGCTCAGTGGTAGTACCTTGTGCTCACAACCAGCCTACACTTCACACTCCTAGATAAGACTTGGCATCACAATACTCTAAGACTTCCTCTTTTCCCCTTCTCATATACACTGACGATCTTTCTTCTTTTCATAGCCTATTTAACGCTTCACTTATTTTCTTACTCTATTATATTTTCTGATTTTTTTCGCATCCTCCACTGACCATCTTATCCCTCTACTACCAAGTTTCTAAATACATTGTGAAAGTCTTTCGTTTTCCTTCTTTTGCACTTCCAAACGCGTCTGTTAATCTCTGCGGCTTATTTTCTATTTTTCCTATTCTTTTCACTCAAGTTTTTCTATCTTGAATCGTTCTTTCATTCATAACAACAGTCAGTCTCGCAATTTTATCAAAATTAAATCAACAGAAACTCATTTAACACAGTTTCAAGATTTCTGTTTTGTTTTCGTTTATGTTTAGTTTTGTAAATAAGGTACCAATACCGGTGTTCCAGACACTTTGGTAACCAAAAACTCTCACGGGAACTGGAGGAGGATTTTAATACACATTCACTTCGGAAGCATATATTACAGATTTGAGAATCCGATTCAGAGGTAAAACAGTCTTTCACCACATGTGAAATCAGTCCTTGAATATGTACGTATACCTGGAGGGTATTCTGGGGGTTTATGCCCCCACGGCCCTGTCCGTCAATGTATTGGCAAATATTAAGCTGTGTGAATTCAATTTTGAGAGCAAGCTGGTTAAGTAGGAATGCAGAAAAAGTGTTTATATTATTCCAACATTTGAAAATGCTTCGATATTTAGAAATAAACAGTATATCGAAACATAAGCCGCATGATGGGGATATTTCACAAACTGTAACCCAGACATGGCGCCAGTATGGTCGTATTCCACCTACTGCTTTTAGCATCAGTTTGATAATAAATTAACTTCTGTCAGTGAAAAAATAACTACAGAAGCTAGAGCTGACGCCTCCTTCCACAATGTTGACTACATGGAGGTTATTATTGCATATATGCACACTCGCACTGATACGAGGTGATAAACTACTGGACGAGCATTTATAAACACAAAAATATCTTAACAAGAAGTACTTACCGATACCAAATATTACACTCACAAAGGCAGACTTTAATAAACTAAGCAAGGCAAATATACTGACACACGAGACCTTACACAAGCAAACCTTACATTAAATATACATTGTATATTTCACCAGATTGCTTGTTGTGGAATATCTGTTGGACACAGTATCCAGTTTTTATTATAAATTTATTTAGTGATAGTAGACCATGTATAGACTTAGTATTTATATTTCAGAGCTCAGCGACCTCAGCCTGACAACCGTGAGGGTGGTCGGGAGAACTGCCTGGCCGTCCTCAATAACTTCTATGGTGATGGCATCAAGTGGCATGACGTGGCCTGTCACCATGAGAAAGCTGTCATCTGTGAACGTCGGGCTTAATGCCTCTTCCTCCAACATTTTTTTTTTACTCTTTCCCTTATTTTCTTTCACTTTCTCCTGCTCTCTCCCTCTCTCATTCCTCTCCCAGGTTCCTTCCGCCATCTGTGACTGGGGAACACCAGAACTCTCTCATCTTTTCCATATCGCTTGCGCTCGTTCTTCCCTCTACCTGCACATTACAGGATGCTTTCAAGATTATTTGTGTTTTCTGTTTCTTTAATTTGATTTTTTTAAGAAGATCAGTGATTCTTCATCTCGGTTTGCAGACTGGGCATCGTTGCTTCTGCAACTTGTATCTTTTTGTATATGTTAATAATAAAAGTCTGAAAAGAGTCTCTCTCTCTCTCTCTCTCTCTCTCTCTCTCTCTCTCTCTCTCTCTCTCTCTCTCTCTCTCTCTCTCTCTCTCTCTCTCTCTCTCTCTCTCTCTCTCTCTCTCTCTCTCTATCTATCTTTCTCTCGGTTTAATAAACATCTTTATTTCCTGGGTAGAGAGTACCAAGAAAGGCATGTCCTTCCCCTCCGTTGTTCAGTGTTAAGGTCAACATTTGCTTTTGTTCCCCCTAAAGATAACAGTGATAATTAAGTACTCGTTTTCTAGCACCTTAAAAAAGTTATATTTCCTTGGAGCTTTGTTCATCATTCCTCTAGAACAATGACAATCTTACTTGCCAGAACCATAATCTTATATCACAAGTTCTGTAAAGTTCTGATGACTGTGTGGAGGTAAGGCAAAAAGATAGAAGTGAAAACATCAGTTACCAACAGAACTTGTGATACGTGATTAATTTTTTCCAGTCGACTCTGAGTTATTTAAGATATTTATTTATCGAAAATATTGCTTTTGTAAATTAACTTGTTACCATTCGCAAGATAAATAAAAATTATTATGTAAATACGTTGCGTATACTTTACCAATCACCTCGTGACTCAGTTACAATCAGCCACACACAAGATGAGACTAATTAAGGGCTGAAGGAGATGTGTTAGCAACCCCTCAGAGTAGTCAGCAGTGTTTATATTTGAATGAACACGTGTGTCCGCAATTAGTGTTGTTACAGAGGTACCCTAAGGGAGGTTCCTTGACGCTGGTGAGAGGCTCTTGATCTAGGAAATTGGATCTGTGCTTCAGTTCCCTGAATTGAGCCTGAATGCCTTCCATCCCTCCCACGTGCGCTGTATACTCCTACTGATTTAGTTCTCCCTCATGATTATAATAATAATAATAATCATAATAATAATAATAATAATAATAATAATAATAATAATAATAATAATAATAATAATGATGATGTTACAGAGGCGATGATTTGTAGATGAGTTGTTGATGATCGCACAATATGTTCTAGCCAGGAACTAGGTCCTCTCTCTCCCTGCTCCATGTGTGTGTGTGTGTGTGTGTGTGTGTGTGTGTGTGTGTGTGTGTGTGTGTGTGTGTGTGAGAGAGAGTGTGTGTGTGTGAGTGTGTGTATTCACCTAATTGTGGTTGCTGGGGTCGAGACACAGATCCTGGCCCAGCCTCTTCAATGATCGCTGCTAGGTCCTCTCTCTCTCTCTGCTTCCAGAGCTTTGACATACCTCGTCTTGAAGCTATGTATGGTTCCTGCCTCCACTGCATCACTTGCTAGGCTATTCCAATTCCTGACGACTCTATGACTGAAGAAATACTTCCTAACATCCCTCTGACTCGTCTGAGTCTTCAGCTTCCAATTATGACCCCTTGTTTCTGTGTCCCCTCTCTGGAACAACCTGTCTCTGACTACCTTATCTATTCCACGCAGAGTTTTGTATGTCGTTATCATGTCTCCCCAGACCCGCCTGTCCTCCAATGTCGTCAGTCCGATTTC
Source organism: Cherax quadricarinatus (assembly GCF_026875155.1). Lineage (NCBI taxonomy): Eukaryota > Metazoa > Arthropoda > Malacostraca > Decapoda > Parastacidae > Cherax > Cherax quadricarinatus. The sequence goes on from NC_069424.1 coordinate 43,571,543, forward strand.
CCTCAACCTTTCTTCGTAGGACATTCCCTTGAGCTCCGGAACTAGCCTTGTTGCAAACCTTTGCACTTTCTCTAATTTCTTGACGTGTTTGACCAGGTGTGGATTCCAAACTGGTGCTGCATATTCCAGCATGGGCCTGATGTACACAGTGTCTTGAACGATTCCTTACTAAGGTATTGGAACGCTATTCTCAGGTTTCCAGGCGCCCATATGCTACAGCAGTTATCTGGTTGATGTGTGCCTCCGGAGATACGCTCGGTGTTATGGTCACCCCAAGATCTTTCTCCTTGAGCGAAGTTTGCAGTCCTTGGCCACCTAGTCTATACTCTGTCTGCGGTCTTCTTTGCCCTTCTCCGATCTTCATGACTTTGCACTTGGCGGGGTTGAATTCAAGAAGCCAGTTGCTGGACCACGCATCCAGCCTCTCCAGGTCTCTTTGAAGTACTGTGTGTGTGTACTCACCTAGTTCAGGTTGCAGAAGTCGAGTCCAAGCTCCTGGCCCCGCCTCTTCACTGGTCGCTACTAGGTCACTCTCCCTGAACCGTGAGCTTTATCATACCTCTGCTTAAAGCTATGTATGGATCCTGCCTCCATTACATCGCTTCCCAAACTATTCCACTTACTGACTACTCTGTGGCTGAAGAAATACTTCCTAACATCCCTGTGATTCATCTGTGTCTTCAACTTCCAACTGTGTCCCCTTGTTGCTGTGTCCAATCTCTGGAACATCCTGTCTTTGTCCACCTTGCCAATTCCTCTCAGTAATTTGTATGTCGTTATCATGTCCTCCCTATCTCTCCTGTCCTCCAGTGTCGTCAGGTTGATTTCCCTTAACCTCTCCTCGTAGGACATACCTCTTAGCTCTGGGACTAGTCTTGTTGCAAACCTTTGCACTTTCTCTAGTTTCTTTACGTGCTTGGCTAGGTGTGGGTTAAAAACTGGTGCCGCATACTCCAATATGGGCCTAACGTACACGGTGTACAGGGTCCTGAACGATTCCTTATTAAGATGTCAGAATGCTGTTCTGAGGTTTGCTAGGCGCCCATATGCTGCAGCAGTTATTTGGTTGATGTGCGCTTCAGGAGATATGCCTGGTGTTATACTCACCCCAAGATCTTTTTCCTTGAGTGAGGTTTGTAATCTCTTGCCCCCTAGACTGTACTCCGTCTGCGGTCTTCTTTGCCTTTCCCCAATCCTCATGACTTTGCACTTGGTGGGATTGAAGTCCAGGAGCCACTTGCTGGACCAGGTCTGCAGCCTGTCCAGATCCCTTTGTAGTTCTGCCTGGTCATCGATCGAATGAATTCTTCTCATCAACTTCACGCCATCTGCAAACAGGGACACCTCGGAGTCCATTCCTTCCGTCATGTCGTTCACAAATACCAGAAACAGCACTGGTCCTAGGACTGACGCCTGTGGGACCCCGCTTGTCACAGGTGCCCACTCTGACACCTCGCCACGTACCATGACTCGCTGCTGTCTTCCTGACAAGTATTCCCTGATCCATTGTAGTGCCTTCCCTGTTATCCCTGCTTGGTCCTCCAGTTTTTGCACTAATCTCTTGTGTGGAACTGTGTCAAACGCCTTCTTGCAGTCCAAGAAAATGCAATCCATCCACCCCTCTATGTGTATGTGTGTGTGTGTGTGTGTGTGTGTGTGTGTGTGTGTGTGTGTGTGTGTGTGTGTGTGTACAATCACCTAATTGTGGTTGCCGGGGTCGAGACTCAGTTCCTGGCCTCCTGTAGAAGGTGGAGATTTCGGGAATGTAAAGCTAGGCATGTAGTTTAGCCTGAAGATTTCGTTGATGGTGAAGTTGAAGGATCCAGGTATAGCTATATTGTGCATATGGGCGTATGTTATACAGTGGATTTTTATGGATTCATCGGCAGGTATTGGCGGTAATGTAGTGCTGGTGGAGGACGAAATTTGAGTGGCCTTGAGTATTTTGGTGGTGTCTGCTTGCAGTTTTGTAGTTGTAGCATATGTTGGAAATTTTGCAGCACTTTTATTTTTTGCTGTTCCATTTGTTTCTTGAGAAAGTCTCTTCTAGTTGGACATCTAGCAGCGAGGGTGTGGTGCTCATTCTTGCAGTTTAAGCATTTAGGTGGAGTGGTGGTGGTGCAAGCCTTGAAATCATATCCTTCGTTGCCGCAGGTCGAACAGAGCTTCTTATCCTTGGTAGGACAATTCTTGATGGTATGCAGTTACGAGTAACAGCTGTAGCATTGTGTGATATGCAAGAATCTCTTGGCTTCAATGTAACTTGGGTTGATATGGAAGTAGTAGATTGCTAGGCCTTCTCCCAAAGCTTGGGTTGCCATGTTGACATCAGTGAAGGTGACCTTTAGCATTGAGGAAGCGTTAGGTATTTTGGCAATATGTTCCACCGTGGTCCAAGGGTTCTGATCTTCTACTGATGATTTAACATCTTCAACAGCGTGAGTTATGATGAGCTTGTTCAGTCGTTTAAGGAACACAGTTCTCTTGGCCCTCAAAGCTGGAGGAGTCATGATCTGAAATCCTCATTCGTAAAGAGAGGATGTAGCGTCAGTGGTGATGAGTTTCTCGTCTTCATTGTCGTCAGAACAGATGACAATGAGAGCGTCTTGGAGCGAGAGAATCTCATTACATTTTACCTGCAATCTGCTGCTAACGGCAGCTTCAAGTGCTAGTTTGGACGACTCATTTACTGGACGAGTTATTTACTGGACGAGTTATTTACTGGACGAGTTATTTACTGGACGAGTCATTTACTGGACTAGTCATTTACTATCTCGGATTGATCTTCAGACGGTTTGACAAATGCATCGTGAAAGATGACGACGAATGCAGAGGTAAACGTTCTTCTCCCAACGGGAATCGTAGGGAGACTGTAATGGTGAGAGTAAGGCACGTAATCCAACTTACGAACACAGCCTAGCTGGTCAGGACTGTGTTCGTAAGTTGGATTACACTCCAGAATTATAACTACTGTTGACATTTAACGTATAAAGCAAATGAGTGACCACTACGAGATGTAGTGATGTGAGTGGGGTGGGGTAAGGGGGGAAACGGAAGTGCAGGACGTGAGGTAGAGAGGGAGATAGAAGCGTCGTAGGAAGGGAGGGAGGGAGGCTTTAAATATAATAGTTTAACAACGAATCTTTAATGATGATGATGATAATGATGATAATGATGATGATGATGATGATGATGATAGATAATAATAATAATAATAATAATAATAATAATAATAATAATAATAATAATAATAATAATAATAATAATAATAACCATACCTGGAGTATAGCTGAAGAAGGTTTCGGGGGTGAACGCCCCCGCAGCCGGGCCTGTGACTAGGCCTTCCGGTGGATCAGGGCATGATCAACCAGGCTGTTACCGCACGTAAGCCGACGTACGAACCACAGCCCGGTTGATCAGGTACTGCCTTTAGGTGCCTGTTCAGCGCCTTCTTGAAGACAGCCAGGGGTCTATAATAACTACAATATAATCAAGCTAACGCTAGATCATTATAATTATTATTATTATTATTATTATTAATATTATTATTATAATCATAACTAAGCGCTAAACCCGAAAGGGTCATACAGCAAGTGCTAGACCAGAAAGGGTCATACAACACAGTGGAAAGATAAGGTAATTAAGTTTCTGTCGTATTCCATCATCACAGTGCTGGAACCTGTCAGCCTGAGCTGGAAGACTTCAGTGGAGTCGTGTCAGTGTGTGTGTGGGAGGGGGAGGCTGTCAGCCTGAGCTGGAAGACTTCAGTGGAGTCGTGATAGTGTGTGTGTGTGTGTGTGTGTGGAGGAGGGGAGGCTGTCAGCCTCAGCTGGAAGACTTCAGTGGAGTTGTGTCAGTGTGTGTGTGGGAGGGGGAGGCTGTCAGCCTGAGCTGGAAGACTTCAGTGGAGTCGTGATAGTGTGTGTGTGTGTGTGTGTGTGTGTGTGTGTGGAGGAGGGGAGGCTGTCAGCCTCAGCTGGAAGACTTCAGTGGAGTTGTGTCAGTGTGTGTGTGGGAGGGGGAGGCTGTCAGCCTGAGCTGGAAGACTTCAGTGGAGTCTTGTCAATGTGTGTATGTGTGGGAGGGGAGGCTGATAGCTTGAGCTGGAAGACTTCAGTGTAGTTGTGTCAGTATGTGTGTGTATGGGAGGGGGAGGCTGACAGCCTGAGCTGGAAGACTTCAGTAGAGTCGTGTCAGTGCGTGTGTGTGTATGGGAGGGGGAGGCTGTCAGCCTGAGTTGGAAGATTTCAGTAAAGTCATGTCAGTTTGGGGGACGAGCGGCTGTTAGCCTGAGCTAAGAGGCTTCAGTAGAGTCGAGTCTGTGTGTGTTGAAAGGTGTGGCTGTCAACCCGAGCTGGAAGACTTCAGTAGGGTCGTGTCAGTGTGAGGGAGGGTGCGGCTGTCAACCTGAGCTGTGAGGCTTCAGTAGGGTTGTGTCAGTGTGTGTTGGAAGGGCAACTGTGAGCCTGAGCTGGGAGGCTTCAGTAGGGTCGTGTCAGTGTGTGTGGGAGGGAGCGGCTGTCAGCCTGAGCTGGGAAGCTTCAGTAGGGTCGTGTCAGTGTGTGTGGGAGGGAGCGGCTGTCAGCCTGAGCTGGGAAGCTTCAGTAGGGTCGTGTCAGTGTGTGTGGGAGGGAGCGGCTGTCAGCCTGAGCTGGAAAGCTTCAGTAGGGTTATGTTAGTGTGTGCAGGAGGGTGCTGTTGTCAACCTGAGGTGAGAAAGTTCCGTAGGGTCGTGTCAGTGTCTGGAAGAGAGCGGCTGTCAGTCTCTGCCAGGAGGCTTCAGTAGGGTCGTGTCAGTATGTGTGGAAGTGTGCGTCTGTCAGTCAGAGCTGGAAATCATCAGCAGGGTCATGCAGGTTTGTGTGGGAGAGTGCGTCTGTTAGTCAGAGCAGGAAGACTTCAGCAGGGTCGTGTCAGAATGTGTGTGTGGGAAGGGCGGCTGTTAGCCTGAGCAGGGAGGTTTCAACTGGGTAGTGTCAGTGTGTGTGGGAGGGGGCAGATGTCAGCCTGAGCTGGAAGACTTCACTAAAGTCATATCAGTGTGTGAAGGGCTGTCTGACTGAGCTGGAAGGTCTGGAAACCAGACTCCTTTGAGCGGGCTATCAGACTATTTCTTCTGGGGAGGAGCATCTGACTTTTTCTTCCGAGATGGGCATCCTGTGCTCCATCCTGGCTAGATACAGGGGATGTGGTTAGACGAAAGGTGAGAATTGTCCCATGAAGGAAGACCCCACAGCAGCGGTGAAAGAGGATGGTCCTGTGGTTAGAGGCAGCGGTTGCATAGGATAGGATAGGATGCAGGAGGTACTGCATCCTACTGGCCTCTTCAAAACCCAGTTTCAACGTAGAGCGTATCATTCCTCACGATGTGTTGTGTGTGTGTATGTGTGTGTGTGTGTGTGCACCACGCACACACATGCACACACACACACACACACACACACACACCCGCACTTGATAAAGCACGTCAAGAAACTAGAGAAAGTACAAAGGTTTGCGACAAGGTTAGTTCCAGAGCTAAGGGGAATGTCCTATGAAGAAAGATTAAGGGAAATCGGCCTGACGACACTGGAGGACAGGAGGGTCAGGGGAGACATGATAACGACATATAAAATACTGCGTGGAATAGACAAGGTGGACAAAGACAGGATGTTCCAGGGAGGGGACACAGAAACAAGAGGCCACAATTGGAAGTTGAAGACACAAATGAGTCAGAGAGATAGTAGGAAGTATTTCTTCAGTCATAGAGTTGTAAGGCAGTGGAATAGCCTAGAAAATGACGTAGTGGAGGCAGGAACCATACACAGTTTTAAGACGAGGTTTGATAAAGCTCATGGAGCGGGGAGAGAGAGGGCCTAGTAGCAACCGGTGAAGAGGCGGGGCCAGGAGCTAGGACTCGACCCCTGCAACCACAAATAGGTGAGTACAAATAGGTGAGTACACACACACACACACAACAGTACAGTGTCAAATTCGGCTCCACACGCAACTGAAGTGTAATGGGCTGCCTTACACTTGGACTTCTGGTGGCAAAACTTCTGGTACTTCAGACTTGTACAAGGAAAGGGAGACATACGACTTCACATCGAATTCCCTCCACCCAATATTTAGGTACATGGGCAAGTACGGTTGGTAGAATGTGAGAGCTAGTCAATTAGTGTTTACCTGAAAAGAGCATTTGGCTAACTGCCAAAGGTACTCAGTATTCGGGTAGTAATGGACGAGGGCAAACCTACAACAACACTGAGAAATGCACAACATCAGTCACCACCTCTGGAACCGATGGTGAGCTCGGGTAGTATTTCTGCCGTCATGAAGCCGCCAGATGAATCGCTCAGCGTGCTAACAAGAAGGCGAAACAAATAGTTGTAGCCAGGGAGACTTAACTACCTCAGACTTATTTTTTAGTCTGATTTTGATCTTGCATTTTCGTGTATTTCATCGCGTTTTCATATTTCATCTTAGGTAAACAGACTGTGCTCGATCTTCATTACTTGATATTTATTTTTTACAACAGTAAATTTGTGTAAATACATTTAGTAAATAAATACATAATTAGTGGAATTGCAAAGTTCTCCTTGAGGCGCAGATGGCAGGCACGACATGGAGAGAAACGGTGAGAACTCCAGAATCGTTGGGTGAAACTCAAATCAGTAAGATCAGTAAGGTGAGATAGTTGAGGGTGGAAATGTGTTAGGGGATTTATGCCCGACGTTCACATATGACTGGCTTCACGTGGTGGCAGGCCACGTCGTGCCACTTAATGCCATCGTTGTAGAAGTTGTTGAGGATGGCCAGGCAGTTCTCCTGACCCTCGCGGTTGTCTGGTTGAGGTCGACTGAATCTGAAACAAACATTACATTATTTACATTTGTTCAGATTATTCATGATAATCTGGGTGCTGCTTAATATTACAGTAAAAAAAATTTGTGCCTATTAAATGTTTCTGTATTGTGCATGATTTTCCTCGTACTCTCTGCTCAGTTTACATCCTGTGGGTATGTGTACTCATGGTGCTATACTCATCTAGCTATGCAGTTGAGTGCAGAGCTAATACTCCTGACTTACTTAAACAATTAAACAACTTCTGACCCTGTTCAGGTTCATTTCTGTCTAGTTCTGATCCCTCCCATATTAACTCTCACACTCATATAGCCAGTGAATATCTACTAGTGCATCGTTATTCTGACTTCGCTTTACCAATGGTTTAATTAACCCTTTACGTCCAGTTTGGTGAGAAATACTTGAAAGTTAAACCTTCTAAAGTTTCCATTATTTTCATGCTACGTTTTGATAAAATTGATGTTGAGTAAGAGGGTTTCTGTTAGGTAGGATGAACTCGTTTTGATTATTTCTTAGCTCTGGTCTCCCCTCAAGGGAGGTGAGGGGCTCTTGATCTAGGGAACTGGATCTATGCTCCAGTTCCCTGAATTGAGCTTGAATACCATCCACCCCCCCCACCCCCAGGCGCTGTATAATCCCTACGGGTTTAACGCTCCCCATGATTATAATAATAATAATAATTACTTTTAGTCCCAGAAGCACTGTTTTTCTGATGACTTTCGAAGCTTTTCTCTGTTTTCACCTCTAGCTGCTATTTTTTCGCTCATTTTTCTAAAATTACATTATTTCACAACGATGCATTTCACAATCAATCTCTAAAATTCGCTTTCACAACAATACTACACATTAATTTCTTACTGTATATTATGTTTGTGTGTAAATGTGTGTCTAGAGATGTTCACTTCAGTATGGGAGGTTCAACCCAACATTACAAAATAAAGTTAGTGAGTGACAGGTACAGGTAACTTGCAGCATTAATGTTCCTCTTAGTTAATGCTTTAAAACTACTTACACGTTTAGGTATTTTATTAAACCCGTGATTTCCCTCTGGTAACCTTTGATCAATTTCTTAATCGTTTCTATTGATCTGGAGTGCTATTTTTTTTCCTTCATTAACATTACTAACATTCAATATCTACCCTATTAATTTAATGACTTTACTATTTACAGCTTTGCTATTACCTCTGATTTCCTGTGTATTTTTTAAGTTTTATCTGTTGCTGACAGCATGAACGGATTTTAGGTTCTTCCAGATCGCTTATTTGTGAGAACTTAGTGTGGGTGGGTAGGGTTGGGGGTATTCTATATTTATCACCTAAGTTATTGCACCAGAAGTCACTTCCACCTTTAAAATTAAACTTCTGTCAAGTTTTCTTCCAATTACGTAAACTGGAATTTTTTTTAGTTCAGACAAGATTGTTAAGAGACGAAGTATAAAGTTGAAGGTCTGTCATCCTTGTCAATAATTTACTCCACTTTGAGTCTTGTGTATGGATAGTTACCATTTCTTTAAGAAAGAGCTATTTATCTTTATTTTTAATAGCTTTCCATTGCTTATTTATCACATTTGTCACTAATATAAATGTATACTTTATAACATCGATCTCACTAATGTGATGAACCTCGTGTTAAGGACCAAACAAGAAACTGTGCCATTCCAACTGTTTTTTTATAAGCGTTACGGGCAAAGGATTGGCATGATGGTTAAGTAGGTTGTAATTTACTTTCCATTAGAGGTCAACCATGTTCTAGTTTGTCTCTGGTTTCCCTCGTTCTTTCAATGAGGTTTCTAGGTTGGTTTAACTCTAGCAACCATTTTGATTTTGCTAATCCAAGTTTCATAGTAGCCTGCTATCCTTCCTCTATCACCAAATGTAACATAGGTCAACCAGCGGTATATACTGTTGTGGCCACCTACTGGGCAAACACTTGCCCCAACTTTCTCAGGTATCTTTAGACAATTTGCCGAGTCCTCACTGTTGAACTGGCACCAGTGAGCAGGTAGTATTATGATTAAGACCCATAGCATGGGGCTTTTCCATGTTGCGAAAATTTTATGAACAAGATGTAGTCAGTTTACAGGCAGGTTTAATATTTAGTAGACAGGTTGAGTTCTGGTATTGAACACAAAGCGGCACAACAGCTTATGGCCTCTCATACCGAGATTTCATCGTGGACGCAGGTATTCCCTGGGCCATGCTTTTTACTTCTCTTGTTACCTTTGTCCGAATCTGCAGTTTCTAACGTAATCTTCAGCGACATTAAAGCAAAGACTCACTGTCCCTGACTACGCAGAATGCGTAAGTTAGTGTGCAACTTACCCTCCTGTGTGTGACCAGTCAGCAACACTAAAAGGCTCGCCATTCTGCCATCTGAAGCCGTTGCCAGACCTTATACCACCAGTCCAGGTGTATTGCAATCTTTCTGTGTGAACATTAGAGAAAAGTTTACTAAGAAATTAAGAAATTAAACGAGTAAAGTGTATTAATGTCAATTATAATTCATATATGGATTCCTCTATGTAAACAACAATCCTCACATTAATAATTAAGTTTCCCCTAAGTAAAAGTTGTGCGATTTGTTGCAGCCTCGTTATTAACGTATCCTTCACTATGTAAACATTGAAGCAGCACTTCAGAACATGAAACATGGGCATATGTAGGTTAAAATATAGAGGAAAATACATAAATCTGAAAACCAAGAGCCACTAACCTCTCCCAACGATGCTATTTATGTACGCGACTTCGTCAGGAGAACTGATACCCACGGGTTGCCATCCTCCGCCCAGACTTGTACACAGGCTGGCAGCGGCATTACCAGTGTACGTTCTGCCACCGTCGTGTCTCCAAGAGTAGTAGTACTCGCTGCCACCACGGACGTCATCTGCCTACATACAAAAAAATGGTAGAAGGTAAGTAGACTAAATACTTTGTTACAACGCCTTAAGCCATTAAACTTTGACCACGATTAGAAGTTTACTGACGACATGTACGTAAGTATAAAGCTGGTTATAAGAACATAAGAACATAAGAACATAAGAACATAAGAACGAAGGAACACTGCAGAAGGCCTACTGGCCCATGCGAGGCAGGTCCAAGTCCCTACCGGCTTAAGCCAATGCACCCAACCTAGTCAGGTCAGGTCACATTGACTTAAGGGAGGAACACGGCAACCGACCTGTTAGCACAAGCTATCAGGTCTAACTCACACCCACCCACATCTACTCATGTATTTATCCAACCTATTTTTAAAGCTACACAACGTTCTGGCCTCTATAACGGTACTTGGGAGTTTGTTCCACTCATCCACAACTCTATTACCAAACCAGTACTTTCCTATATCCCTCCTGAATCTGAATTTTTCCAACTTAAAACCATTGCTGCGAGTCCTGTCTAGGCTAGATATTTTCAGCACACTATTTACATCCCCTTTATTTATTCCTGTCTTCCACTTATAAACCTCAATCATATCCCCCCTAATTCTACGTCTTTCTAGAGAGTGCAGTTTCAGGGCCCTTAGTCTATCCTCATAGGGAAGGTTTCTGATACATGGGATCATCTTTGTCATCCTCCTTTGTACATTTTCCAGAGAATTTATATCCATTCTGTAATACGGTGACCAAAACTGTGCAGCATAATCTAAATGAGGCCTAACCAAGGATGTATAGAGTTGAAGAACAACCTGAGGACTCCTATTATTTATGCTTCTTGATATGAAGCCAAGGATTCTATTAGCTTTATTGCGAACACTTATGCACTGTTGTCTTGGTTTCAGATTACTGCTAACCAGAACTCCTAAATCTTTTTCGCAATCCGTAATATTAAGATCTACATTTTTTAGTTTATATGTGGCATGGTTATTGTCCTGCCCAAAACATTTAGAAACTTTGCTTTTGTCTATATTAAACTGCATCTGCCACTTCTCCGACCACTGCATCAGTCTATTCAAATCTTCCTGGAGTGCTCAAATTGTCCTCGTCAGAATGAATTCGACGGCCTATTTTGGTGTCCTCGGGCAAACTTGCCGATGTCGCTCTTTATGCCCCCATCTATGTCGTTTATGTAGATTGTGAACAGCAGGGGGCCAACACTGACCCCTGTGGGAACACCGCTCGTGACGCTTCCCCACTCTGATTTCTCCCCATTTATGCAAACTCTCTGCTGCCTATTTGTCAACCATGGGCCTTTTATCCAGGAAAAAATTTCTCCTCCTATTCCATGTGCTTTAATTTTCCTCAATAGTCTCTGATGTGGGACCCTGTTCAAAAGCCTTACTGAAGTCCATATACACAATATCTATTCATTACCTGAAACTACCTCCTCAAATACCTTAGTGAAAAAAGTTAATAAATTCGTAAGGCAGGAACGCCCTTTGTAAAACCATGCGAAAATTCGTGATTAAATTTATGCTTTTCAAGGTGCTACGAACTGCCTCGGCAATATTGATTCCATAAATTTTCCCACTATGGAGTTAGCTATTGGTCTTAGTTCGAAGCTAAAGGACCTGTCACCTTTTGAAAATAGGTATCACATTTGCATTTACACTTATGGCACCATGCCAGTTTGTAGTGGGTATGTTGAAAGATTAGCAAAGGTGTGCTAAGCTCCTCTTTACATTCCTTTAGAACCCTTGCATACAGTTCATCAGGGCCTGGGGTTTGTTAGGTTTAATTTATCTTTTGCCTAAGGCCCCTGTCATTGTGACCTAATAGTGCACAGTTTATTATCGTCCTGTTCTACAATTTATCATTACTGGAATTTTCGCTTGGTATTCCTTTTGTAAAAACTGAGAGGAAGTATGTTTTTAAAAATTCTAAAACATTTCCTATCACTGTCATGAGTGACCGAGGAATTTTTTGGGGGGGCCTATCTTGTCCCTGATCTTAAATTTGTATACCAAAAAGAACCCTTTTTGGGGTTAGCTTCGATTCTCTTGAATTTTAACCTCAAAATCTCTTTTTGCTTTTCTAATTCCCTTTTTTTTTCTCTTTTACTAAATATATCGATTTCTAATTGCCCTCTCCTCTTTTGATTTCCCTATTATCCCTCTTTTTTGACCAATCAAAATTTTTTAAATCATTGTTCACCCTTTTTGGATATTTTTGTTTGATCTGATTTCCCTTTTGGAATTTTAATTTGACTGGCAGCTAGAACTTTGCCCTGGAAAGCATCATATGGGCAACCATCACCACCACCTGACCCCTATAGGTTTTTTCCAGTTCAGCCCACCTAAGTAATTTTTCTTTCCTATGAAATCAGCCAAGCGAAAGTCAGGGACGGAGACTTGATTGCCATTATTAGGGGAATTTCCCCATGATATGTTAAAACTGAGTGATTTGTATCACTCTCCCCCAACTCATCATTAACCTCAAGTTTATTAATTAGTGTTTCCCTACTGGCAAGAACCAAGTCAAGGAGGTTATTTCCCCTAGTTGGCTCTGTCACAAACTGTTTTAAAAAACAATCCTGGATCGTATCAAGAAAGTCACCCGATTTAAATTTCCTGTAAAAAATTGCTCCATCAATCTGTCTATAGTTTGAAATCTCCCATTAGCCAACATTTCGTATGTAGATGCCTTACGAATTTCGTCCCATAGAAGTTTACTGCCTCCCTATCAAGATTTGGGGCCCTGTAAATCACACCCAAAATTAGTTTTTCTCGGCCCCCCGAGAAGCTGTAACCAAACAGATTCAGTGGCTGACGCTTCTAATTTAATACCCTTGTCTAACACAACAATTTAAATTGTCTCTGACATACATCGCTACTCCCCACCTTTCCTGTTGACCCTGTCAGTGTGGAATAATTTATAGCCTTGTATGTGACATTCAGAGGGCATCTCTCTTATCTTTCAGATTGAGCCAGTCTCTGTTATAGCAATAATATCTATGTTTCCTGCACTTGCAATTAATCTTAGCTCATCTATCTTATTTCTAACACTCCTGCTATTAGTATAGTAAACCTAAGGGAGCTAGTCCCTTGCTGCCCTCTGCTGTCCCCCTTTGTTTGCTGACCTGTTCTATGGTCTTTATTTATAACTTCATGCTGAATGCCTTTTATAACATTTACTGTTTCCAACCCTAGTGTTGCAACCTGCTTGTTTCCCACACACACCCATACCTCTATCTTCCATCAGTTTAAAATCATAGGCATTTCACCAATGGCCTTCTCAATCGAGTCTGCAAGTGCACCACCCCTGCCCCAGAGAGATGAACCCCATCCCTTGCATACATATCATGTTTGCCATAAAAGTTGTTCCAGTTGTCAATGAATGGGATTGCAAGTTCCTTGCAGTATCTGTCTAGCCAGCAATTTTACACCAATTGCCCTAGACAACCATTCATTTCCTACTCCCCTTCTAGGCAAGATGCTACATATGACTGGGATCCCTCCCTTAGACTTAATGAAATCTATAGCTGACCTGTACTTATCTAGCAGCTCTTCTCTCCTACCCTTCCCAATATCATTTCCACCAGCACTGAGACAGATAATGGGCTTGTTCCCATTACCTGACATGATATTATCCAGTCTGTTGACAATGTCCCCAACACCAGCTCCAGGGAAGCACACTCTATCTCTCATCTTCTTATTCCTATTACAAAAAGCACGGTCAACATATCTTACCTGAGAGTCACCAACCACAAGAATGCGCTTACCTTCATTAGCAGGGGCATAATTTACCTTCATTAGCAGGACCATAATTTTTAAAGGGGTGGACCGGTAAGCCAGCGGAAATCCTCGGTCAGATGACCAAAAGTTCTAATGGCAGGTCTTTATCTAAGACCCGCATCAAGAAATACTTGTTCTGTTTCCTGACGAACCTTACCTAAGCTAACTGACATGTACGTATATTTACTACTATACATGTACGTATATTTACTACTATACATGCGGCAGAGATGCATGGAATTAAAGCAAAATGCTGAAAACTAATGAAAATTTAATAAATCAGAGTGCACGCTTTCCAAAAATGAAATTCGATGCAGTAGCTACCCGTGTAGTGATTACTATGGACATTCAGGTAATTTTAGGTGGCTCCGTAATAAGAGCCATAACAGCCAATTTTCAAGTTGCACGAAATATTGTAAGACTTTAAAATGCTTAGATTACGATACAACACTGATTTTAAGAGAATGATCAGAGGACGAGTTAAAATTTATCGTGTGTGTGGAATATTTTGAGAATTTTCCTGCGATTTGTGTAAAAATTTATGGGGATAATAATGTTTAAATGAAATCGTGAAAGTGTATATCTTCAGTGACTTTTAAAAGATGTTCTGGGACATGAGACCCAATACTCTCAAAAATTTCTTTATATTCTGTAAGGAGTTGATTAAGTAAAGTGAAAATTGTTGTAATTTAAAGTTAATTAGTATTTCAATAATGAAAGTGTTAATGAGATAATTCAGAAGATGTATTGGTACACAAAACGTTTTGAGGGGATAATCAAAGATGGCGTAATGTGTACATTGTTCCGATCAGTGGTGTAATTAATCGTACTTAATCGAAACTGATAGAAATAGTATCGACATAAATTAGGTACTATGAAATAAGTTAAAGTGGAGCGGATCTGGAATAATACAGATATAGAGACCAGTCATCAGAATAATGCCGATGAAGATTAAACAAAACGCTGTGTTATCTGGATGAAGAATAGTGTCCTATATAATTTTCTAATTATGAACTTAATCTATGTAAATAATCACTCAGACAAATTACTTATGTCAAGCCAATCAATAATCCTTAATATACAGTCCACTTTTAATACAGTGTTACTGGCTTGAAATATTTTATTTAATAAAGATTCAAGAACTATGTGTTAATATAAGATCTAAACGTGAACTGGGGAGCTGAGACGGTGGGCATTGAAGGAGTAATTTAGTGATCCATTATTCCTCAACTCCCACATGTTACCGAGGTACATCAATATTAGTCAGTATAATCTGTTTTAGACTTACCAGAGTTCTCCCCAGTTATGTGTGTATGAGAAATATTAATTCAGGATTGTACCTGTGAAATTAATACGCGTAATTTCTCGCAGTGCAGAAGCTTAGATAAAGTCAAACTTCTGTTTCAGGTGTCCTATTTGAGAGGATAATCGATTGTAAATTTATAGTAATTTATTATTAAACAAATTTTAAATGTTAGATTTTATTGTTCTGTATTGAATTCGTCTTGTTAGTAAAGAAATGGAAAAGAAAATTCTGATTTTTGTAATTATGTTTTGAGAGTTGATTAGATCAGTTTCCCAGGAATTACATAAGAAGTTTGATTCAAAATTATACCCACATTTACAATTTTTACATTAATATTCTGCCTTCGTGTTGAAGTAAGTGGAATATGGAGAGGGAATTTACGACAGCTATTTATCTTATTATCACTAGCCTATCCAGCAGTCTTAATCTTTCCGTGTTTGTGTACACACCTAGTTGTGGTTGCAGGTGTCGAGTCACAGCTCCTAGCCTCGCCTCTTCACTGGCCGCTACCAGGTCACTCTTCCTGCTCCATGAGCTTTATCATACATTTTCTTAAATCTATGTATGGATCCTGCCTCCACTACATCATTTCCCAGACTATTCCACTTCCTAACAACTCTGTGACTGAAGAAATACTTTCTAACATCCCTGTAATTCATCTGAGTCTTCAGCTTCTAACTGTAACCACTTGTTGCTGTGTCCTATCTCTGGAACATCTGTCTCTGTTCACCTTGTAGATTTTTCTCATTATTTTATATGTCCTTATCATATCCCCTATATCTCTCCTGTCCTGTGTATGTGTGTGCGTATTTACATGTTAATTGCAAGGGTCGACTAGGCGCCTGACTGCCTCTAACTTACCGAATTTAAAGAGCAAGATATATGCGACAGATGAGTATCTTTATTGCACAAGTGTCTTAATGTTTAACTGTCGGTATTTTATACTATTCTCAACATTACAGAATTTATTGACTCAGCCTCGTGGGCCATCATACTTATTAAAAGTACAGTGAGACTGTCTCCACCCTTGACCAAATTATTCCACTGTCTGATCACCCTGATGCTCAAGAAATTCTTTCGACTTACCGTTCAGTCCAAACATTAACTATACTATAGTGTACCAGCTTCTCGAACTGTTTCATCCCACCTTATCAAGACCAGAGAATGGAATGTTAAGTCTTCCCTAGTTCCTATGTCCTTTAATAAATCTAGGTTCTCTCCTAAAATATCATTTTGCCTTACTCTGATATCTGAATCCCAGTGAACTTTCTCCAGTTCTTTGACTTGCTGAATCAGACGACGGTTCCACGTGTTGTGTACGTGGGTGTAGGTTTCATGTGTGTGCCATGTGTGCTACCTGTGCCTAATTTAAGAAGTAATACTAAAAATTATAGCAAACTTACCTGAACGCCAAATCTCTGAGGTTGGCCACTGAAGAACTGCCTACCAGGGGACCTGAACTGTTGGAACTGACACGCAGCCAACCCCACCACAGTGGCCAACAACACAAAATTCATCTGAAAAATAAACTGAAAGATAATATCGCTTCTATTGAATGTCCTTCCCGTGTTGGGTCACTTTACCCAAGTGGCAGAACTTGTGCTGTCGACCTTCCTGACCTTACCGGAGTTTGATCCCAACGTTCGTGAAAAAAAATTTTCTCTCTATTAAAATTTGCTGTTCCATTTTCTATGACAATGTATGGATATGATTTGTTATGGTATTTATTAATGCTATAGTAAATTCTATCTAATAAGATTAAGTTAGTCATGACATCAATTGGAATTAGTACTAAATCTGAACGATTTCGCTGAAATTAATGAAAATCATGTTTTTTTTTAAACTAAATCTGCATAAATCGATGAATATTTAAAATATGAAGAGGCTTTCTCAACAACGTACTAAGTTAATTTTTTTATGAAATTTCTCAGTTTTACTCCGGTGTTCTGCACTTCAGGGCAATACAAAATCAGTTTTATATTTTGAAATTCATAGCTTGAAATAAAATAGCAATTTAGAAGTGCTATAAAGTTTAGCTATAAAATTTATTCAGCATGAGTCGACTTGATGTTCATGATGGTGTTGGGAGCATGGAGAACATGCACTCGAGGTTCATGATGGTGTTGGGAGCATGGAGAACATGCACTCGAGGTTCATGAAGGTGTCGGGAGCAAGGAGAACATGCACTCGAGGTTCATGAAGGTGTCGGGAGCAAGGAGAACATGCACTCGTAGTTTGTGAAGATGTTGGGACACTCGCAGCCAGACTTAACATCCTGACTGACAACTTGTCTGCAGAATGATACAGTAGAAACTAACATTGCTGCTTTGCCGTCGCTTCCATGACAGTTTGAGGTAAAAAGTGACTAGGAGAGTGAATAATATCCTTCCTCCAAAAATCTGATGAAAAGTGCAGTTACTCATTGTGATTATTACACCACGACCCGTCCTGTTAACCACAGTTATCAGGGCACTGTTGTAAAACAGTCAAATGGGCGACTGTTGAGGGCGCTTGGAATTGTTTCAATTGTAATTCGCCGTCCAGGTTCGGGATTTCGTCCATTTGGTTCAAGACCATGTTTAAAATTTAATTTAAAAAATGTAACGTGGTTAAGTACAGAAGAAATTTTTGCATAATGCAGACTGAATGTTGATATTAACTCACAAGACGAGGGAGTCTGGTGTTTGCGACCAGTTGTAAGACGATATATAAAAAGGTTACATTTCAGTTTGAAAATAAGTCTGCATATCAATTCTGTATACGTAGTTTTTGACAGCTGCGACACATTCGTTGATAGAAATACACTGGTGTGCCAAACATACCGAAGAGTTGAGGTGTGATAATTCTTCAGTGATGATGTAGTGAGTCCCAGCTACTCACCACCACTTACCTTAGCGAGAATGTAATTGGTTTAAGACAGCAGCAACCGTCTTATATACCACTCTTCTGGAGTAGGTGAAGGCTGTTCCTGGCATCCGACCGGAGAGAGACTAGCCATTCAGGTAACAAGTCTTCTGGGATTCTAAACATTTTAACTACTGTCTTACTTGATAGTTAAAGTTGACATAAGTCACCAAAATAATGAAAATACGTTTAAAGAACCAAATGCAATATAGTAGATTATTAATAAATTCTACATCAGACAACAGCATTCGGAATTAAAATGCTATCAGTGCGCTTCCGCTTTCTACATCCTTGTGGTCTTTCCTGCTGGACATTAAGAGTGTCAGTCTTACATGGTACTCTGTCCTTACTTTCAGTGATATTCTTAGTGGTTTCTAGCAAAACTGAACTTCCCTCTACTAACACACAAATGCTGTTTTTCTTTAAGTTACGTTTGGTCAAGTTAAACTTTGTAAAACTTCAAAGCACTTGAATACAAATAATCAAATATAGGAACGGTGGCCACACTTCCTGATGTTGCGGTGGCTGAGCAGAATCACCAAACTTAAACCTGCACTCATAACACTGGGTGAGAGAACGAGTTACCTCGGGTCTCATCTGTTATAAATGTTGTAGGGGTATATATGTTATTATATTGTATGACTGAGCGTAGGATATCCTTTAGTAGTTTAAGATACAGCGACCTTTTTTTTTTTACAAATTCTGTTAATACTGTAACCAGATGCATTTCGATAGCTAAGTGTTCAGAGGAAAGTGTCCCAGTACTTCATAACTCCAGTCCCCTGGGCCTCAGTGCACGCGATTAGTAGTGTAAAATATCCAAACGTTAAAAAAGGGCAAATTAGAATATATGCAGGCCAAATATAATTAAAGATTCTCACAGGATCCAAAGACTAATGTTCTAAGATGCGTGGCGCATTAAGTATTAAGCCGCTGAAATGGTCAGAACAATATTTGAGCTTTTACGTTTTTCCCAGAAAAGCAAATTACCTTCTACGCAGGCGGCTAAAATCGGTCCAAATATTTTTCTAAGACTGACCAGCTTCCAAGAAAGTTTTATGTAACTTTAGCGTACATAACATACAAATTTTTCACAATTGTTTTAAGGACAGATGTCATAGGCTTGTAACACCAAAGATAATCAGATAAAATCACAACGACTTTATTCTCATCAGAAGAAACATTCACCAATTATTTCACAAAAATTAATAGATTAATAAAATTATCCTATGATAACTTATACATAACATGAATAGACCGAAGAAAATATCATCATTAAAAATTTAAAAGCTGACTAGACGATGCATTTTCCAGTTATCCCACAGAATCCAACAAAATTTGCGCCTACACAGGCTAATCCCAAGGAACGTTACTCGTGTCTTCCACATCGCTAGCCATTCTTGATTTCTCCAGTTCTATCCCACGACCGCTCAGCTGCTGGGTTAACCTGGCTCGATACTACAACTAAGAACACTCTTCTTCAGCGCTATTCTTCGCCTGTCCGGTCTTCCCAGCTCACCCCATTGGGATTTTACCTCTCATTCATTCATTCAGGAACGTTCCCCTCCACTTCAACCACTGACGATTGTTCTACGTAACTCAGAGAAAAGCGCTAAATCCGTACTAGTTATATAGCGCCTGTGGAATCGAGGCGAAGACAAGTCCAGTTCCTTAAATCAAGAACTTTTCCAGCATCAAGGCATGATGAGGATAAGAAAGTAGGAGAGTGGCATCACCACCAAGAAATATTCGAACCTGCTGAAATTTTGCAGCCGGTTAGAGGAACCAGTTTTTATTTCACTCGAAGCGTCATTTAGGATTGACTTATGTAGCATTGTGCAGAAAGACCCATGAATCTTACCCATGATTCATTACACCAGCTGTAGAAATTTGAAGCCGATCGAATACTGCGTTCTCGAGTAAAACAAATTTGTGAGCGAACGATAAATGGCCAAAAAAGTGGCACCGACAACCCAAAATTAATACAAAAATATTTCTTATTAAGATAAAACAATATTCCAGCTCGAAAATTTTCAGAAGAGGCCTTAATAAAATTGATAAATTGAAATTTACACAAGTTAAAGCGAACAATAAGCAATATTTAAATGGAAGTCCCAGCTGGGAATGGGTTCTACAAATCTGGGCATCGGAAATGTGAACACCTCGCTTGTTCCAAGAATCTGGTCACCGTTTCCAGTGACCAAATGAAAAAAAAAATCAAGCAGCAGCATAAGAAGCCCTTCAGAGATACCTAATTATCATTAGTAGTGGCGCAAAGGAACTATGTCCATTAGTATCGGTACAAAGACACCATCTCTTAATTTGTATATACACAAAAACACTATCCGTTCATTAGTATTTGCACAAAGACACTGTTAATTGGCTCACTATGTTAACGACGTCACGCAAAGCTAATATATGGACTAGAAGGGAAATCTGACGAGCAGGTGAACCAAAGATTAAGAAATCACTACTTCAATATTTGTTAGCTAAATACACTGCACTAGACAAAATTAGATTAAAAGTTACCATAAGGTGCACGAGCCAGAATTTAAAGAATTTACTGTTACACATCTATCAAGTTTAGATACAAGCATAATGTTATGCTTGCTCAGGCGCCCAGAACGGCCGAGCCAAGGATGACAAACAGCTGCGTTCCAGTTTCCAGAGTAGTGTTAAAGTTTGGCGTCCTAGTGAACTGGCCACCTACTTTAAAAAAAAAGTAAAATATCCCCAAGGCTATGGGTAGTCTTGATAGTGAGAAGTTCACCGCGTGAATCAGAAGAGAAAAATGTAAATGGTGTACTTGGCAGATAGGCTAGGAGTTGTTAGTACAGCCAGTATGTGTTTGTAGGGATTAAAAGTCAATTTTATATTTTTTTCTTGAATGTTTCATTTATCTATATAAAATTGTGCTTGTAAGTATTATACAGTCCACAATATATTAAACAGTATATTGCATTATTCTCTGATACAGTAAGGTGTAAATATTCCATATAATTTGAAGTTATTATGGTATCAAAATGTTGGCATTACAGAGGTGTGTAGTCGAAGGATGATTGTCTAACCTAACCAGGATGTGAACAGCCCCTTGACCAGTAAAATGGTAAAGACTATCCTTTATATTCTACACTGTATGAATAACAGTAAGCACTTAAATAGTGGATAACAGCATAATAAAAAAATAATAAGTCAAACCCTTTCAGTGCTAAAATAGGGGAACCTCTTGTTAAACTTGCCTGCAGCGTCGTAATAAGCTTCATTCATATAACAGTAACCTGTCGTCTAAGAGGTGAGGTTGCTAAGAGTTCACTACTGTGCACCTTTAGTGAATCTTCTACCATAGAGATTGTTTACCTCATTTCATTGGTTAAGTTGACGTTAAGCCTTCCCACACACGAGGATCATTGAATCTGCAAGTCAACTGCTGATATATTAAGAGAACTTTAAATCTCAAACTGGGCTTATTTGACGTAAGTAAAACCTAGCGTCAATAGGCAATCCTTTATGTGTAAATTGTGTTGTTCCTCTCACTGCACGCTGAGATCCATTCATCAGAATATATACCAAGCAGCCTATTTATTATTGTAGGTATGTTTGACTCGTGTACTGAAGCATTTGCACATTTTTCAACTTTGAAACTGGAAACACCACGTGAAAAGTGATATTTGAGGAAATATTGGTATTTCAGTATTTTACGAAGAGTAAATTTACAACTACTGTCTATAGAAAAAACAAACATTTACTGGCTTAAGTTCGAATTAGCTTCTTCACCCCAGATATAAGGGGGAAAATAAATGTTAGAACACCTGCTATTAGTCCTATAAAAGACTTTGAAGTTATTCGATAACAATGTATAGACAGTCTTTGAATGTATTTGTATTGTTTCCAATCAGCTACAGTAGTCTAGAAGACGCCATGTCATGGATAACATGATCACATTTCCACTAGAATAACATGACAATTGTAGTGTCCGTCAGGATAACATGATCACTATTGATGTCTACCAGGGTAACATGATCACCATTGTGTCTACCAGGATAGCATTATCAGCGTAATCTCCAACAGGATAACATGACCACCATTGTGTCTACCAGAATAACATTATCAGCGTAATCTCCAACAGGATAACATGACCACCATTGTGTCTACCAGGATAACATGATATCTTTTAGCATCCACCAGTATAGTATGATCACTAGCGTCCACCAGGACAACATGATCACTAGTGTTTAGTTAGTTTAATATGTTTATTATGCACCCCATACCCATCCTGTTGGCGGTAGTCAAAAGATTACAGAGGTACATAATTGGTCCAGGGACTGGACTCCAAAGTTTTGATAGCTGAGCAAGTTACAGAGGTAATGAACTCACAATTTACAAAGGTAATGAACTCACAATTTACAAAGGTAATGAACTCACAATTTACAAAGGTAATGAACTCACAATTTACAAAGGTAATGAACTCCAGGTAAGTCTGGTCACAATCATGACAAGTTACAAAGGTATTTACAGATTACAGAGGTACGTAATGGGTCCAGGGACTGGGCCCCCAAAGTTTTGATAGCTGAACTAGGTACAAAGGTAATGAGCTCACAAGTTACAAAGGTAATGAATTCTGTAGAATGGTTACTTACGTTTATACTTTGGCTACAATCATGAACAAATTATAGAGTAATGAGCAATTCACACTTCCACACCCGGTCACAACTGTAATGAGTTATTGGTGCAAATATTGATTGTTGAGTCACACACACCACACACACACACACACACACACACACACACACACACACACACACACACACACACACACACACACACACACACACACACACACACACACACACACTTTAGTTTAATATCTTTATGCACAGTGTCCACCAGGATTACATGATCACACTAGCGTCCACCAGGATAACATGATCACTAGCGTCCACCAGAATAACATGATCACTATGGTGTCCTCCAGGATAACATGATCACTCTGGTGTCCACCAGGATAACATGATCACTAGTGTCCACCAGGATTACATAATCACACTAGCGTTCACCACGATAACACGATCACTAGCGTCCACCAGGATAACACGATCACTAGCGTCCACCAGAATAACATGATCACTCTGATGTCCTACAAGATAACATGATCACTCTGGCGTCCTCCAGGATAACATGGTCACTAGTGTCCACCAGGATTACATGATCACACTAGCGTCCACCAGGATAACACGATCACTAGCGTCCACCAGAATAACATAATCACTCTGGCGTCCTCCAGGATAACATGATTACTCTGGTGTCCTCCAGGATAACATGATCTCTCTGGCGTCCTCCAGGATAACATGACTACTCTGGTGTTCTCCAGGATAACATGATCACTCTGATGTCCTCCAGGATAACATGATCACTCTGGCGTCCTCCATGATAACATGATCACTTTGGAGTCCTCGCAGGATAACATGATCACTCTGGTGTCCTCCAGGATAACATGATCACTCTGGCGTCCTCCAGGATAACATGATCACTCTGGTGTCCTCCAGGATAACATGATCACTTTGGTGTCCTCGCAGGATAACATGATCACTCTGGCGTCCTCCACGATAACATGATCACTCTGGCGTCCTCCACGATAACATGATCATGCTGGCGTCCTCCAGGATAACATTATCACTGGTATCCTCCAGAATAACATGATCACTCTGGCGTCCTCCAGAATAACATGATCACTCTGGCGTCCTCCACGATAACATGATCACTCTGGCGTCCTCCAGGTACTGGCTCCACGAGGATATAAAGACAGGAAGGTCACCAGTATTTTAATTGCAAAGTCAACTGTCAGACGTGGAATAATGGCTCAGTTAAGTTTTTATTCAATAATCAGTAGTAAAGTTTTTATTTAATTATCAGTGAAGTTTTTATTTAATTATCAGTGAAGTTTTTATTTATCAGTGAAGTTTTTATTTAATTATCAGTGAAGTTTTTATTTAATTATCAGTGAAGTTTTTATTTAATAATAAGTCAAGTTTTTATTTAATTATCAGTGAAGTTTTTATTTAATTATCAGTGAAGTTTTTATTTAATTATCAGTGAAGTTTTTATTTAATTATCAGTGAAGTTTTTATTTAATTATCAGTGAAGTTTTTATTTAATTATCAGTGAAGTTTTTATTTAATTATCAGTGAAGTTTTTATTTAATAATAAGTCAAGTTTTTAATTCATAATTAGCGAAAATTTTTATTCATAATTTACGAAGTTTTTATTATATAATTAGTGATTTTTAAATTCATAATTAGCAAAGTTTTATTTAATAATTAGTGAAGTTTTAATTCATGATTATTGAAGTTTTTATTTATTATTAATAATTTTTTTATCACTAGTAAAATTTTATTTAATAATTCGTGAAGTTTTAATTCATAATTAGTGAGACTTTTCATTCATAATTAGTGAAGTTTTAATTCGTAATTAGTGAAGTTTTTATTTCTTTATTATTCAGCAAAGTTTTTCAGTCATTATTAATTAGTGAAGTTGTTAATTCATAATTAATTTGTTAAGTTTTTAATTTGTTACTCAATTAGCCGTTTTGCGTTTTTTTTTTTTTGTTAACGTTTTTCATCTTTGTTTCCTTGATGTAGCTTGTAGTGAGAGTGCATGATGTAGCTTGTAGTGAGAGTGTATGATGTAGCTTGTAGTGAGAGTGTATGATGTAGCTTGTAGTGAGAGTGTATGATGTAGCTTGTAGTGAGAGTGTATGATGTAGCTTGTAGTGAGAGTGTATGATGTAGCTTGTAGTGAGAGTGTATGATGTAGCTTGTAGTGAGAGTGTATGATGTAGCTTGTAGTGAGAGTGTATGATGTAGCTTGTAGTGAGAGTGTATGATGTAGCTTGTAGTGAGAGTGTATGATGTAGCTTGTAGTGAGAGTGTATGATGTAGCTTGTAGTGAGAGTGTATGATGTAGCTTGTAGTGAGGGTGTATGATGTAGCTTGTAGTGAGAGTGTACGATGTAGCTTGTAGTGAGAGTGTATGATGTAGCTTTGTAGTGAGTGGTATGATGTAGCTTGTAGTGTGAGTGTTATGATTGTAAGCTTGTAGTGTAGAGTGTATGTTGTACGCTTGTCGTGAGAGTGTATGATGTAGCTTGTAAGTGAGAGTGTATGATTGTAGCTTGTAGAGAGAGGTGTATGATATAGCTTGTTAGTGAGAGTGTATGATGTAGCTTGTAGTAGTGAGTGTATGATGTAGTTGTAGTGAGGGTGACTATGATTGTAGCTTGTAGTGGAGAGTGTTGTTGTAGCTTGTTGGTGAGAGTGGTATGAATGTAGCTTGTGTTATTGTGAGAGGTGTATGATGTAGCTTGTAGTGAGAGTGTTTGATGTAACTTGTAGTGAGAGTGTATGATGTAGCTTGGTAGTGGGAATGTATGATGTAGCTTGTTGTGAGGGTGTATGATGTAGCCTTGTAGTGAAGAAGTGTATGTGTGTAGCTTTGTAGTGAGAATGTATGATGTAGCTTGTAGTGAGAGTGTATGATGTTGCTTGTAGTGAGAGTGTAGGACGTATTGCCTTGTAGTGAGAGTGTATGATGTCTTGTTGTGAGGGTGTTGTATGATGTAGCTTGTAGTGAGTGTGTATGATGTTAGCTTGTAGTGAGAGTGTTTGATGTAGCTTGTAGTGAGTGTGTATGATTGTAAGCTTGTAGTGAGAGTGTATGATGTAGCTTGTAGTGAGGAGTGTATGATGTAGCTTGTAGTGAGATTGTGTATGATGTAGCTTGTAGTGTGAATGTCTGGATGTAGCTTGTAGTGAGAGTGTATGTTGTTAGCTTTGTAGTGAGAGTGTATGATGTAGCTGTAGTGAGAGGGTATGATGTAGCTTTGTAGTGAGAGTGTTATGATGTAGCTTGTAGGGAGAAATGTTGTGGTAGCTTTTGTAGTGAGTAGTGTATGATGTAGCTTGTAGTGAGAGTGTATGATGTGCTTGTTGTGAGAGTGTATGTATGCTAGCTTACAGTGAGAGTGTATGATGTAGCCTTGTAGTGATGAGTGTTGTTGTAGATTCTAGTGAAGAGTGTATGTGTAGCTTGTAGTGAGAGTGTATGATGTAGCTTGTAGTAGTTGTATGATGTAGCTGTAGTGTGGGTGTATGATGTAGCTTGTAGTGAGAGTGTATTATGTAGCTTGTTAGTGGTGAGAGTATGATGTAGCTTCTAGTGAGAGTGTATGATGTAGCTTGTAGTGAGAGTGTATGATGTAGCTTGTAGTGAGAGTGTATGATGTAGCTTCTAGTGAGAGTGTATGATGCAGCTTGTAGTTAGGTGTTATATGTAGCTTGTGTAGTGAGAATGTTGATGTAGCTTGTAGGAGGGTGTATGATGTTTAGGCTTGTAGTGAGAGTGTATGATGTGCTTGTAGTGAGGTGTATGATGTGCTTCTACTGAGAGTGTATGATGTAGCTTGTAGTGAGAGTGTATGATGTAGCTTGTAGTGAGAGTGTATGATGTAGCTTGTAGTGAGGGTGTATGATGTAGCTTGTAGTGAGAGTGTATGATGTAGCTTGTAGTGAGAGTGTATGATGTAGCTTCGTAGTGAGAGTGTATGATGTAGCGTGTAGTGAGCGTGTTGCTGTTAGCTTGGAGTGAGAGTGTATGAAGTAGCTTGTAGTGAGGAGTGTGGATGCTGGTTGAGATTGGGTAGTGGAGGTGTTGTTAAGTTGATGGTAGCTCTTGTAGTGTGAGGAGTGGTTTTATGTTCATGTAGACTACGCTGGTACGTGAATGAGATGTTTCTGTATGTTGGGCTATTGTAGTGAGGAGGTCTATGAATGAAGCTTGTAGTGAGAGTTGTTTGATGTAGGCTTTAGTGAGTGTATTGATGTAGCATTGTACTGAGATGTAATGAATTGGTAAGCTTGTAGTGAGAGTGTATGATGTAGCTTGTGCGTAGGTTGTATGGATGTAGTTTGTAGTGTGGAGTGTATGAATGTAGCTTGTAGTGAGAATGTAAGAATTTAGCTTGATAGTTGAGAGGTGATTAGTGATGTAGCATTGTATGAGATGTGCTTATTGATGTAGCTTGTAGTGGAGAAGTGTATGAGTAGCCTTGTAGTGTAGTAGGGTATGATGTAGCTTTGTAGTGAGAATGTATGATGTAGTTGGTAGTAGGAGTGTTTGATGTAGACGTTTGTAGGGAGAAAAGTGTAATCGATGTAGCTTGATAGTTGGAGAGTGTGACCTACCTTTTGGATAATGTAAGATTGATGAGTGTGGATGTTGTAAGGATGTATGTCTTGGAGTGAGAGGTATGATGTAGCTTGGCATGTGGAGGGTTGAGTCGTATGGTAGCTTTTTTGTTTTGTGCGTTACTGGAGTGTATGAAGATTTATGGATTGTAGCTTTCTAGTGGCCAGAGTGTATTTGAGTAGCTTGTACGTGAGAGGGTGCTTTAATGATGTAGCTTCCTGGCTAGTTGCAGGATTGTATAGATTGATTAGCTTGTAGTGAGGGTGTATGGATGCTAGCTTGTAGTGATGAGTGTCTGATGTTGTCTTGTAGTGAGAGTAGTGATGATGTAGCCATCTATGTTGAGTGTGTATGTGTGACTGGTGAGCTTGTTATGAGATGTGTATGATTTGTTGTAGTGAGAGTGTATAGGATAGTGAGCTTTCTAAGTTGAGAGAGTGTTTCTTAGTTGGTATGCAAGACTACTGTAGTTATGATGAGTAGTGGATTGGATTGGTGATGTTGGAGCTGTGGGGATTGCCTGATGGTTTGCTTGAAAGAGCTTGATTTTAATGTTGTGCTGTCTATGTAGTAGCGAGAGTAGTAGTATGGATAGATGGAGGCTTTGTCTATGTAGTGAAGGGTGCGTAAGTGTATCAGCGGTATGATGCAGCTTGGTAAGTCGCGAAGGAGTGTTTGATTGTATGCTTGTAGTGAGAGTGTATGATGTAGCTTGTATGTGAGAATGTTGTGTGTCATGACTAGTGTTAAGATTTGTTAGGTGAGAGTGTATGCACGTGAGTGAGTGGTTGCTTCTTGGTGTAGGTTTGATTCGACAGTGTGATGAATGCTAGTAGCTTGGTAGTGAGGAGTGGTATTGAAATATGCTGTAGGTTATGGTGAGTGGTAGTGGGTTTATCGATTAGTTTTAGCTTCTTTGAATGGTGAATGGTTTGAGCGAACGTGTTCATATGAATGTAGCATTAAGTCATTGTGAAGTGTATGGATAGTAATTGGCATTGTAGTGAATGAGTGGTATGATGTAGCTTGTAGTGAGTGTGTATGATGTAGCTAATTATGTGTAGTGAGAGTGTATGATGTAGCTTAGCTAAGTGATGTAGATGTCATGATGTAGCTAACTGTAGTGAGAATCGTGACTAGGACCATGTAGATTTAGTGAGAGTGTATTATGAATGTATGCTTGTAGTGTGAAGAGTGTTAGTATTAAGTATTACAGGGCCGTGGTATCCCTAGTTCCCTTTTGATGTACCAGCGCTTGTAGTTAGAATGTATATGTTGGTAGCTTGATAGTGAGTGTGTATGGATGTCAGCTTTGTAGTGAGTGTTGTATGATAGTTAGCTGTAGTTGAGAGTGTATGATGTTGCTTGTAGTGAGAGTTGTATGCTGTAGTTGTAGTGAAGAAGTTATGATTGTAGCTTTGTGAACCAGTGAGAAGGGTATGAGTTGCTTTGTAGTTTGAGAGTGTTTGATGTAAGCATTGTAGATGAGATAGTGTATGATGTAGAGGCACGCTTGTAGTGGCTCTTGAAGTGTATTGATTGTAAGTTCTTGTAGTGAGAGTAGTATGATGTTGCTTTGTAGTAGAGGAGGTGTATGATTGTTGTCTTGTAGTGAAATTTGTACTGACTCGGTAGTTGTAGTGAGACGTGTTATGTTGTAGACTTGTATGTGAGAGTGTATGATGTAGCTTTGTAGTGGGAGTGCTAGGATGTAGCTTCTTGTAAGTGAGTAATGTCCTTGATGTAGGCTTCCACTTGTATGTGTCGAGTGTGTATGATGGAAGCGCTATGTGTATGTCTGAGAGTGCATGATGTATTGTTGTTAGAGAGTGAGAGTGTATGATGTCTAGACTTGTTGTGAGACGTTGTTCAATTCTGATGTTCGCTTGTAGTATGAGAGTTGTATGATGTAGCTTGTAGTGAGAGTGTATATGATGTAGCTTGTAGGTGGGAGGGTATGATGTAGCTTGTAGGTGAGAATGTATAGAGTGTAGCTTGTATAGTAGAGGAGTGTATGATGTAGCTTGTAGTGAGAGTGTTTGATGTGCTTGTAGTGAGAGTGTATGTTTGTTAGCTTGTAGTGTGAGTGGATGGTTGATAGCTTGTAGAGAGTGTGTTTGATGTAGCTTGTAGTGAAGAAGTGTATGATGTAGCTTGTAGACGAGAGTGTCTATGATGTAGTTGTAGTGAGAGTGCTATGATGTAGCTTGTAGTGAGGAGTGAATGATGTAGCTTGTAGTGAGAGTGTATTATGTAGCTTGTAGGTGAGAGGTGTATGGATGTAGCTTGCTAGTGAGACGTGTATGATTGTAGCTTGTAGGGAGAGTGTCATTTGAATGTTAGCTTGATAGTGAGAGTGTATGAATGTAGCTACGCTTTCTGTAGTGTCGTTTGCTACGTTCTATGATGTAGTCTTGCTAGTGAGGTGGTATGGATCGTGTTGAGCTCCTGAATGTAATTGTGAGGAGTGGTCTGGCTCTTGTTTTTTGCATAGTTGTAGTGAGAATGTAAAAGGATCGCTAGCTATGTAGTGTGATGGTGTATGATGTGTGCTTTGTTTGAGATAAGTCCATTTGTATGTCTTATGATGTATGCTGTGTTATTAGTTGAGAGTAGTATGACTGTAATGCTTGCTCAAAGTGAGAGTTGTTTGGTAGTGAGCTTTGTTGTGAGAATGTTATTTTGGTAGCTTTGTAGTGAGAGTGTTATGATAATGTATGCTTGTGATCGTATAAAAGGGAGTGCTGAGTGTATGTATGTTGCTTCAGTTAGGAGTTGACGCGTTTGTTTGATTGTAGCTTGCATAGTGAGAGTGGTATGAAATGTTAGCTTGTTTGGTAGGATTGTGATATGTTGCTTCCTATAGGGAGAGTGTTAATGATGCTAGTGTGTTAGGTAGAAGGTTGCTGTATTGAGTTGTACTTGCTCTTTGTGACCAAATACCTTTGTTGTTCGTTCGAATGTCATGATGTAGTCTTGTTAGTTGGCGTTAGTATGATGTAAGATTTGTAGTGTAGCAGTAAAGAGTGTATGATGTAGGCATTGTAGTGAGAGTGTTGATGTAGCCTTTCTACGTGAGAGTGTATATGTATGATGTGTGGCTTGTTGTGGATGAACTGGTTGTAGTGATGTAGCTTGTAAGTGAGAGTGTTATGATGTAGCTTAATAGTGAGAGTGTATGATGCAGTTGTAGTGAGTGTGTATGTATGTTGAATCTGTAGTAGTGACATGTAATGATGTGCTGCCTGTTTGTTCGTTGAGGGTGTATGATGTAGCTTGTAGTGAGGTGTATGATGTAGCTTGTGTTTCGTGAGAGTGTTTGAATTGTAGCTTATAGTGAGAGTGTATGATGTAGCTTGTAGTGAGAGAGTGTATGATGTAGCTTGTAGTTGAGAGTCGTATGATGTAGCTTGGGTAGTGAGGGTGTTATGATGCTAGCTTGTAGTGAGAGGTGTACGTTGTAGCTTGTAGTGAGAGTGTCATATGATGTAGCTTGTAGGAGAGTGTATGATGTAGCTTGTAGTGAGAGTGTATGATGTAGCTTGTAGTGAGAGTGTATGATGTAGCTTGTAGTGAGAGTGTATGATGTAGCTTGTAGTGAGAGTGTATGTGTAGTTGTAGTGAGAGTGTATGATGTTAGCTTGTAGTGAGAGTGTATGATGTCGCCTGTTAGTGACGTGTATGATGTAGCTTGTCACTTGAGAAGGTATGATGTAGCTTGTAGTGAGGAGTGTATGATGTAGCTTGTAGTGGAGAGTGTATGATGTAGTTGCTATACGTGGAGAGGTATGATGTAGCTTGTAGTGAGAATGTACTGATGTAGCTTGTAGTGAGAAGTGTATGATGTAGCTTGTAGTGAGTGTGTATGATGTAGCTTGTTAGTGAGAGTGTATGATGTAGCTTGTAGTGTGAGTGTTGCTGTAGCTTGTAGTGAGGAGTGTATTGTTGTAACTTGTAGTGAGAAAGTGTATGAATAGCTTGTAGTGAGATGTATAGATGTAGCTTGTAGTGAGGGTGTATGATGTAGTTGTAGTGAGAGTGTATGATGTATGCTTTGTAGTGAGAATGTATGATGTAGCTTGTAGTAGAGACGAGTATGTGTAGCTTGTAGTGAGAGTGTATGACGTAGCTTGTAGTGCAGAATGTTATTGATGTTAGCTTTGTGAAGGTTGAGGGTCTGTATTTGATGTAGCTTGGTAGTGAGAGTGTTGATGTAGCTTGTAGTGAGAGTGTATGATTGATGTAGCTTGGTAGTGAGCGTGTATGATGTAGCTTGTAGTGAGGTGTATGATGTCGTCTTGTAGTAAGAGTGTATGATGTAGCTTGTAAGTGAGAGTGTCATGATGTAGCTTGTATGTGATGAGTGTATGATGTAGCCTTGTAGTGTGAGTGTATGATGTGTCTTGTAGTGAGAGGCTTGATGTGCTTGTAGTGAGAAATGATGATTGTTGCTTGTAGTGAGAGTGTATGATGTAGCTTGTTTAGTGAGAGTGTATGATGTAGCTTGTAGTGAGGCTGTATGATGTAGTTGTAGTCGAGAGTGTATGATGTTGATTGTAGTGAGAGTGTATGATGTAGTTTGTAGTGAGAGTGTATGATGTGCATGTAGTGAGTGTGATTGTGTAGATTGTAGTGAGAGTGTTTTGATGTAGCTTGTAGTGAGGAATGTATGATGTAGCTTGTAGTGAGAGTTGTGTATGATTGTAGCCTTGTAGTGAGAGTGTAGATGTAGCTAGTAGTGAGAGTGTATGATGTAGCTTGTTAGTGAGAGTGGTATTGATGGTACGTTGCTAGTGAGAATGTATATTTGTGCTTGTAGTGAGAGTGTATGAGATGTAAGCTTGTAGTGAGAGTGTATGATGTAGCTTGTTTAGTGAGAGTGTATGATGTAGCTTGCTTGAGAGTGTCATGATGTAGCTTGTAGTGAGAGATGTATGATGTAGCTTTAGTGAGAGTGTATTCATGAATGTAGCTTGTAGTGGAGTGTATGATGTAGCTTGTAGTTAGAATGTATGATGTAGCTTGTAGTGACATGGTGTATGATGTAGCTTATGTAGTGAGAGTGTATGTGTAGATCTGTAGATGAGAGTGTATGTGTAGCTTTTAGTGAGAGTGTATGATGTAGCTTTGTAGGTGAGTGTCATGAATGTAGCTTGTAAGTGAGGTGTAATTTTTGGGGGGGAATGTTAAGCTTCTAGTGAGAGTGTATGATGCAAGTTGTGTGAGGAGAGTGATGTGTAGCTTGTAGTGAGAATGTATGATGTAGTTGTAGTGAGGGTTTGTATGATGTTGTTGTAGGTGAGAGTGTATTTTATGATGTAGATTGTAGAGTAAGAGTGTATGATGTAGCTTCTAGTGAGAGTGTTTGATGTAGCTTGATAGTGAGGAGTGTATGATGTAGCTTGTAGTGAGAGTGTATGATGTAGTTGTAGTGAGGGTGTATGATGTAGCTTGTAGTGAGTGTGTACGATGTAGATTGTAGTGAGAGTGTTATGAGTATTAGCTTGTAGTGAGTGTGTATGATGTAGCTTGTAGTGAGAGTGTATGATGTAGCTTGTAGTGAGAGGTAAGAATGTAGCTTTGTAGTGAGAGTGTATGATGTAGCTTGTAGTGAGTGTTCGTATGATGTAGCTTGGAGGGAGAGTGTATGATGTAGCTTGTAGGAGTGTATGTGATGTAGCTTGTAGTGAGATGTATGATGTAGTTGTAGTGAGAGTGTATGATGTAGCTTGTAGGATGCGGAGTGTATGATGTAGCTTGTAGTGAGAGAGTGTATGATGTAGCTTTGTTTGCTGAGAAATGTATGATGTAGCTTGTAGTGTGAGTGTTGTTGATGTAGCTTGTAGTGAGAGTGTATATGTAGCTTGTAGTGAGAGTGTAATGATGTACGCTTGTAGTGAGAGTGTATGATGTAGCTTGTAGTGAGTGTGTATTGATTGTAACTTGTTAGTGAGAGTGTATGATGTAGCTTGTAAAGTGAGAATGTATGATGTAGCTTGTGGTGAGGGTGTTTGATGTAGCTTGTAGTGAGAGCGGTGTATGATTGTAGCTTTTTGTAGTGAGAATGTATTGATGTAGCTTGTAGTGAGTGTGTATGATGTAGTTGTTGTGAGAGTGTATGAACGTAGTTGTAGTGAAGAATGTATGATTGTTGCTTGTTGTGTGGGTGTAATTTTTTTTTGATGTACTTGTAGTGAGAGTGTATGATGTAGCTTGTATGAGAGTTGTATGATTGTAGCTTGTAGTGAGAGTGTATGATGTATTTGTAGTGAGAGTGTATGATGTTAGCTTGGTGTGAGAGTGTATGATGTAGCTTGTAGTGTGAGACAGTGTATGATGTAGATTGTAGTCGAGAGGTGTATGATGTAGCTTGTAGTGCAGAGTGTAATGATGTAGCGCTTGTAGTGAGAATGGTATGATGTTAGCTTGTTGTAGTGAGAGTGTTTGCATGATAGCTTGTTAAGTGAGAGTGTATGATGTAGCTTGTGTGAGAGGTGCTATGGATGTTGCTTTGTAGAGAGAGTGTATGATGTAGCTTGTAGTGAGAATGTATGATTGTAGTACGCGTTGGTAGTGAGAGTGTTATGATGTAGCTTGTAGTGTGAGTGTTGATGTAGCAAAACTTGTAGTGAGTAGTGTATGATGTAGCTTGCAGTGAAGAGTGTATGATGGTTGCTTGTAGTGAGAGTGTATGATGTAGCTTCTAGTGAGAGTGTATGATGTAGTTGTTTTTAGTGAGAGTGTTGATGTAGCTTGTAGTGAGAATGTATGATGTAGATTGTAGTGAGGGTGTTTTTATGATGTATCTTCGTAGTGAGAGTGTATGATGTAGCTTGTAGTGAGAGTGTATGATGTAGTTCTAGTGAGAGTGTATGATGTAGTTGTAGTGAGAGTGTTTGGATGTAGTTGTAGTAGAGTGTATGATGTAGCTTCTAGTTGAGAGTGTATGATGCAGATTGTAGTGAGTGTGTTGATGTAGTTGTAGGGAGAATGTATGAACTGTGCTTGTAGTGAGGTGTATGTGTAGCTTGTGTGAGAGTGTAATATGATGTTAGCTTGTATGTGAGAGTCGTATGATGTAGCTTTAGTGAGAGTGTATGATGTGCTTGTTGTGAGAGTGTTGATGTTGCTTGTAGTGACGAGTGATATGATGTAGCTTGTAGGGAGGGTGTATGATGTAGCTTGTAGTGAGAGTGTACGATGTTAGCTTGTAGATGAGAGTGTTATGATTGTAGCTTGTAGTGAGAGGTATGATCGTAGCTTTTGTAGTGAGAGTGTATGATGTAGCTTGATAGTGAGAGTGTATGATGATGTAGCTCTGTAGTGAGAGTGTATGGTAGTTGTAGTGAGAGTGTATGATGTAGTTGTAGTGAGAGTGTATGAATGTAGCTTGTAGTGAGGAGTGTATGATGTAGCTTGTAGTGAGTGTATGATGTTGTTGTTAGTGGAATGTATGATGTTGGCTTGTAGTGAGAGTGTTATGATGTAGCTTGTAGTGAGGAGTGTATTGACTGTAGCTTGTAGTGAGAGTGTATGATGTGCTTGTGTGAGAAAGTATGATGTAGCTTGTAGTGAGAGGTATGATGTAGCTTGTATATGAGAGTGTTGATGTTGCTTGTAGTGAGAGTGATGATGTAGCTTGTAGTGAGAGTGGATGTGACTAGCTTGTAGTGAGAATGTATGATGTCAGCTTGTAGTGAGAGTGTATGATGTAGATTGTAGTGAGATGTTTGGCTGTAAGCTTGTTAGTGAGAGTGTATGATGTGAGGCATCTTGTAGTGAGAGTGTATGATGTAGCTTGTAGTGAGAGTGTATGATGTAGCTTGCAGTGAGAGTGTATGATGTAGCTTGTAGTGAGAGTGTATGATGTAGCTTCTTAGTGCAGAGTGTTTGATGTAAGCTTGTAGCTGAGAGTGTATGATGTAGCTTGTAGTGAGAGGTATGATGTAGCTTGTAGGTGTGGGTGTATGATGT
This sequence comes from Cherax quadricarinatus, assembly GCF_026875155.1. NCBI lineage: Eukaryota > Metazoa > Arthropoda > Malacostraca > Decapoda > Parastacidae > Cherax > Cherax quadricarinatus. The sequence continues at coordinate 43,606,476 of NC_069424.1, forward strand.
GCTTGTAGTGGAGTGTATGATATTGTGCTGTAGTGAGAGTGTATGATGTAGCTTTTGTGAGGAGTGTATGAAGTAGCTTGTAAGTGAGAGTGTATGATGTAGCTTGTAGTGAGAGTGTATGATGTAGCTTCTAGTGAGAGTGTATGATGCAGCTTGTAGTGAGAGTGTATGATGTAGCTTGTAGTGAGAATGTATGATGTAGCTTGTAGTGAGGGTGTATGATGTAGCTTGTAGTGAGAGTGTATGATGTAGCTTGTAGTGAGAGTGTATGATGTAGCTTCTAGTGAGAGTGTATGATGTAGCTTGTAGTGAGAGTGTATGATGTAGCTTGTAGGTGAGAGATGTATGATTGTAGCTTGTACGTGAGGGTGTATGATGTAGTTTGTAGTGAAGTGCTACGTATGTAGCTTGTGGTGAGAGTGTATGATGTAGCTTGTAGTGAGAGGTATGATGTAAGCTTGAGTGAGAGTGTATGAGTGATAGCTTGTGTGAGAGTGTATATGTAGCTTGTAGTGAGAGTTGTTTGATGTACTCCCTGTAGTGAGAGTGTATGATGATAGCTTGTAGTGAGAGCGTATGATGTAGCTTGTAGTGAGAGTGTATGATGTAGTTGTAGTTGTGTGTATGATGTAGCTTGTAGTGAGAATGTTATGATGTAGCTTCGTAGTGAGTGTGTATGATGTAGCTTGTAGGGTGAAGTGTATGTTGTAGCTTGTAGTGGAGTGTTATGATGTTTAGCTTGTAGTGAGAATGTTGTTGTAGTTGTAGTGAGTGGTAATGATGTAGCTTGTAGTGAGAGTGTATGATGTAGCTTGTAGAGCGAGAGTGTTATTGATGTTAGCTTCTAGTGAGAGTGTATGATGTTAGCTTGTAGTGAGAGTGATGATGTAGCTTGTAGTGAGAATGTATGGATGATAGCTTGTTGTGAGGGTGTTATGATGTAGCTTGTTAGTGAGAGTGTATGATGTTAGCTTGTACGTGTGAGTGTATGATGTGCTTCTAGTGAGGAAGTGTATGATGTAGTTGTAGTGAGAGTGTAGATGTAGCTTGTAGTGAGAGTGTATGAATGTAGCTTCTAGTGAGAGTGTATGATGGCAGCTTAGTAGTGAGAGTGTATGATGTAGCTCAGTAGTGAGATTGTATGATGTAGCTTGTAGTTGAGGGTGTATGATGTAGCTTGTTAAGTGAGAGTTTATGATGTAGCTTGTAGTGAGAGTGTATGATGTAGCTTTAAGTGAGTGTGTTGATGGATAGCTTGTTGTGGCAGTGTTATGATGTAGCTTGTTAGTGAGAGTTGTATGATGTAGCTTGTAGTGTGGGTGTATGATGTAGCTTGTTGTGTGAGTGTTACGATGTAGCTGTAAGGTGAGGAGCGTATGAGTTGATTGTAGTGAGAGTGTATGATGTTGCATTGTAGTGAGAGTGTATGATGTAGCTTGTAGTGAGAGTGTATGATGTAGCTTGTAGTGAGAGTGTTATGATGTAGCTTGTAGTAGTGAGAGTGTTTGATGTAGCTTGTAGTGAGGTGTATGATTAGCTCTGTAGTGAGAGTTTATGAGTAGCTATGTAGTGAGTTTATGATGTGCTATGTAGTGTAGATGAATTGTATGATGTAGCTTTTGTAGTGAGGTGTATGATGATAGCTTGTAGTGAGAGTGTATGATGTAGCTTGTACGTGGGAGTGTATGAATGTAGATCTGTAGTGAGATTGTATGATGTAAGCTCATGTAGTGAGGAGTGTATGATGTAGCTTGTAGTGAGAGTGTATAGATGTAAGCTGGTAGGTGAGAGTGTATAGATGTATGCTTGAGTGAGAGTGTATGATGTAGCTTGTAGTGAGATTTAATGATGTAGTTGTACGTGAGAGTGTTTATGATGTAGCTTTAGTGAGAATGTATGATGTAGATTGTAGTGAGGAGTGTATGATGTAGACTTGTAGTGAGAGTGTATGATGTAGCTTGTAGTGAGGATTGTATGATGTAGCTTGTAGGAGAGTGTATGTTGTTGCTTGTAGTGAGAGTGTATGATGAGTGGCTTGTAGTGTGAGTGTATGATGTAGCTTGTTGTGAGAGTGTATGATGTAGCTTGTAGTGAGAGTGTTATGATGTAGCTTGTAGTGAGAGTGTTTGATGTCAGTTGTAGTGGAGTTGTATGATGTAGCTTGTAGTGAGAGTGTATGATGTAGCCTTGTAGTGAGAGGTGTATGATGTAGCTTGTAGTGAGAGTGGATGTATGTAGTTGTAGTGAGTGTATGATGTAGCTTGTAGTGTGAGTGTATGATGTAGCTTGTAGTGAGTGTGTATGGATGTAGCTCTTGTAGTGAGAGTGTATGATGCTTGCTTGTAGTGAGGTGTATGATGTAGCTTGTAGTGAGAGTGTATGATGAGCCTTGTAGTGAGAGTGTATGATGATGTAGCTTGTAGTGAGTGTGTATGATGTAGCTTGTAGTGAGGTGTGTATGATTGTAGCTTGTAGTGGAGAGTGTATGATGTAGACTTGTAGTGTGAGTGTATGATGTAGCTTGTTGTCGAGAGTGTTATGATGTTGCTTGTAGTGAGAGTGTATGATGTAGCTTGTAGTGAGAGTGTATGATGTAGCTTGTAGTGAGAGTGTATGATGTAGCTTGTAGTGGGAGTGTATGATGTAGGCTTGTAGATAGTGACGAGTGTTATGATGTGCTTGTAGTGAGAGTGTTAAAATGATGTAGCTTGTAGTGAGAGTGTATTGATGTAGCCTTGTGTTCAGTAGATGTGTAATGCTTGTAGCTTGTAGTGAGAGGGTTGATGTAGCTTGTAGTGAGAAGTGTATGATGTGCTTGTCAGTCGAGAGTGTATGATGTAGCTTGTAGTAAAGAGTGTATGATTGTAGCTTGTAGTTAAGAGTGAATGATGTTAAATGCTTGTAGTGAGAAGTATGATGTTGCTTGTAGTGAGAAGTGTTATGATGTAGCTTGTAGTGTGAGTGTATGAAGTAGCTTGTCAGTGAGAGTGTATGATGTAGCTTTAGTAAGAGTGTATGATGTAGCTTGTAGTGAGAGGTATGTTGTAGAGCTTGTCGTGGAGAGTGTATGATGTAGCTTGTAGTGAGAGGTGTATGATGTTGATTCGTAGTGAGAGTGTAGTGATGTGTTGTAGTGAGAGTGTATGATGTGCTTGTGTGAAGGTGTATGATGTAGTTCTGTGAGAGTGTATGATGTAGCTTGTAGTGAGAGTGTATGATGTAGCTTGTAGTGAGAATGTATGATGTAGCTTGTAGTGAGGGTGTATGATGTAGCTTGTAGTGAGAGTGTATGATGTAGCTTGTAGTGAGAGTGTATGATGTAGCTTGTAGTGAGAGTGTATGATGTAGCTTGTAGTGAGAGTGTATGATGTAGCTTGTAGTGAGAGTGTATGATGTAGCTTGTAGTGAGAATGTATGATGTAGCTGTTGTTAGTGAGAGTGTTTCAAGATGTAGCTGTGTAGTGCGAGAATGGTTTGATGTAGCTTGTAGTGAGGGTGTATGATGTAGTTGTAGTGAGAGTGTCATGATGTGCTTGTAGTGAGAGTTGGTGTATTGATGTAGCTTCTAGTGAGAGTGGTATGATGTAGCGTGTTGTGAGAGTCGATGATGTAGCTTGTAGTGAGGTGTATGATGTAGCTTTAGGGTTGAGAAGTGTATGATGTAGATTGTAGTGAGATGTGTATGATGTAGCTTGTAGTGAGAATGTATGATTGTAGATTGTAGTGGAAGGGTGTATGATGTAGTTGTAATGAGAGTGTATGATGTAAAGCTTGTAGTGAGAGTGTATGATGTAGCTAGTAGAGAGTGTATGTTGCTAGCTTGCTTAGTGAGAGTGTATGGTAGCTTGTAGTGAGTGTGTATGATGTAGCTTGTAGTGAGGAGTGTATGGTGGTAGTTGTAGTGAGAGTGTACGATGTAGCTTGTAGTGAGAGTGTATGAGTAGCTTCGTAGTGTAGAGAGCTGTATGATGTTGCTTGTAGTGTGAGTGTATGATGTAGTTGCTAGTGAGAGTGTATGATGTAGCTTGTCAGTTGAGTGTATGATGTTAGCTTGTAGTGAGAGTGTTATGATGTAGCTTGTAGTGAGAGTGTATGATGTAGCTTGTAGTGAGAGTGTATGTTGTAGGCTTGTAGTGTGAGTGGTATGATGTAGCTTGTAGTGAGTGTATGATGTAGCTTGTAGTGAGAATGTATGATGTAGCTTGTAGTGAGAGTGTATGATGTAGCTTGTAGTGAGAGTGTATGATGTAGCTTGTAGTGAGAGTGTATGATGTAGCTTGTAGTGAGAATGTATGATGTAGCTTGTAGTGAGAGTGTATGATGTAGCTTGTAGTGAGAGTGTATGATGTAGCTTGTAGTGAGAGTGTATATGTGTAGCTTGAGTGAGAGTGTATGATGTAGCTTGTAGTGGAGTGTATGAGTTGTAGCTTGTAAGTGTGAGTGTATGATGTTGCTTGTTAGTGAGAGTGTATGATTGTAGCTTGTAGTGATGTATGATGTAGCTTTTTGTAGTGAGAATGTATTGATGTAGCTTTTAGTAAAGTGTATGTGTAGCTTGTAGCGAAGTGTATGATGTAGCTTGTAGTGAGAGTGTATGATGTAGCTTGTAGTGAGAGTGTATGATGTAGCTTGTAGTGAGAGTGTATGATGTAGCTTGTAGTGAGAGTGTATGATTGTAGCTTGTAGTGAAGGAGGTGTAATGATGTAACTTGTAGCGTGCGTGTATGATGATAGCTTTGTAGTGAGAGCGGTATGATGTAGCATTGTAGTAGAGTGTATGATGTAGATTGTAGTGTGAGTGTATGATGTAGCATTGTAGAGAGAGTGTATGATGTAGCTTGTAGTTGAGAGTGTATTGGGATGTAGCTTGTAGTGAGAATGTATGATTGTAGCTTGTAGTGAGAGTGTATGATGTAGTCTTTGTAGTGAGAATGTATGATGTTGTAAGCTAGTACGTGGAGAGTGTATGATGTATGCTTGTACTAGTTAAGGAAGTGTATGATGTAGCTTTGTAGTGAAGAGTGTATGATGTAGCTCTGTAGTAGAGAGTGCAAGATGTAGCTTGTAGTGAGAGTGTATTGATGTAGCTTGTTAGTGGAAGTGTATGATGTAGCTTTCTCCAGTGTCAGTAACCAGTAAACAGTCTCAGTAGTATGTAACCAGTTTACAGTTACAGTCTGACTCACACGATCAACCGGTACCTCTTGAAGTCACGGTTCTTTCATATTGTGCTCTGACCTCAGCAGTATTTCAAAGGACCCATGGGTACTGGACAGCAGCCCGGCTAGCAGTATATCGAGGAAGTAGCAAGGGATAGGTAAACGGCTGGCAGGTCTCTCTCCACATATCGGCCCAATATACGTTATAACCAGGCCTACGTGCAGTATTTTCTACCTATCCACGTATCGAAACTCCCACATGATAAATTGGATTGTGCAGCGGTGTGGAGCCTGTGGATTCGCTTTACGTTTTTAAGGGTATTCAAGGCGTTTGGAAGGGCTGGTTTGGCTCTTCTGTGAGTGTGGTGTATGATTTGTAGCTTGCATGTGAGGGTGTCTGTACTATATTTATAGGATGTAGGCTCTGTTAAGTAGAGTAAAGTGCGTTTATGGATTGTAGCGCTGTCTTGTAGAGAGTGTATGATTGTAGCTTGTACGTCGAGAGTGTATCGATGTGAGCTCCTTTAGTGAGATAATCGTTTGATGTAGCTTGTTTTAAAGGAGGGTGTATGATGTAGCTTTGTAGTGAGAGTGTATGAAGATGTGAAGGTTGTAGTGTAGATGTGTATGATGTGCTCTTTAGTGAGTGTGTAGCTGAGTGTAGCTTGTAGTGAGAGTGTATGATGTAGCTTGTAGTTGAGAGTGTATGATGTAGGCTTCTAGGAGTGAGTGTATGTTGCCAGCTTGTAGTGAGGAGATGAGGTATGTTGTAGAGATTTGTAGTGAGAATGTAGATGTAGCTTGTTGTGAGGGGCTGTATGATGTAGCTTGTTGATGAGAGTGTATGCTGTAGACTTGTAGTGACGAGTGGTTATGATGTAGATTTAGTGAGAGTGTATGATGTAGCTTGTAGTGGAAGTGTATGATGTAGCTTGTAGTGTGAGTGTATGATGTAGCTTGTAGTGAGGGTGTATGATGTAGCTTTTGTAGTGAGAGTGTACGATGTAGTTGTAGTGTGAGTGTATGATGTCAGCTTTGTAGTGAGTGGTATGATGTAGCTTGTAGTGTGAGTGTTATGATTGTAAGCTTGTAGTGTAGAGTGTATGTTGTACGCTTGTCGTGAGAGTGTATGATGTAGCTTGTAAGTGAGAGTGTATGATTGTAGCTTGTAGAGAGAGGTGTATGATATAGCTTGTTAGTGAGAGTGTATGATGTAGCTTGTAGTAGTGAGTGTATGATGTAGTTGTAGTGAGGGTGACTATGATTGTAGCTTGTAGTGGAGAGTGTTGTTGTAGCTTGTTGGTGAGAGTGGTATGAATGTAGCTTGTGTTATTGTGAGAGGTGTATGATGTAGCTTGTAGTGAGAGTGTTTGATGTAACTTGTAGTGAGAGTGTATGATGTAGCTTGGTAGTGGGAATGTATGATGTAGCTTGTTGTGAGGGTGTATGATGTAGCCTTGTAGTGAAGAAGTGTATGTGTGTAGCTTTGTAGTGAGAATGTATGATGTAGCTTGTAGTGAGAGTGTATGATGTTGCTTGTAGTGAGAGTGTAGGACGTATTGCCTTGTAGTGAGAGTGTATGATGTCTTGTTGTGAGGGTGTTGTATGATGTAGCTTGTAGTGAGTGTGTATGATGTTAGCTTGTAGTGAGAGTGTTTGATGTAGCTTGTAGTGAGTGTGTATGATTGTAAGCTTGTAGTGAGAGTGTATGATGTAGCTTGTAGTGAGGAGTGTATGATGTAGCTTGTAGTGAGATTGTGTATGATGTAGCTTGTAGTGTGAATGTCTGGATGTAGCTTGTAGTGAGAGTGTATGTTGTTAGCTTTGTAGTGAGAGTGTATGATGTAGCTGTAGTGAGAGGGTATGATGTAGCTTTGTAGTGAGAGTGTTATGATGTAGCTTGTAGGGAGAAATGTTGTGGTAGCTTTTGTAGTGAGTAGTGTATGATGTAGCTTGTAGTGAGAGTGTATGATGTGCTTGTTGTGAGAGTGTATGTATGCTAGCTTACAGTGAGAGTGTATGATGTAGCCTTGTAGTGATGAGTGTTGTTGTAGATTCTAGTGAAGAGTGTATGTGTAGCTTGTAGTGAGAGTGTATGATGTAGCTTGTAGTAGTTGTATGATGTAGCTGTAGTGTGGGTGTATGATGTAGCTTGTAGTGAGAGTGTATGATGTAGCTTGTTAGTGGTGAGAGTATGATGTAGCTTGTAGTGAGAGTGTATGATGTAGCTTGTAGTGAGAGTGTATGATGTAGCTTGTAGTGAGAGTGTATGATGTAGCTTCTAGTGAGAGTGTATGATGCAGCTTGTAGTTAGGTGTTATATGTAGCTTGTGTAGTGAGAATGTTGATGTAGCTTGTAGGAGGGTGTATGATGTTTAGGCTTGTAGTGAGAGTGTATGATGTGCTTGTAGTGAGGTGTATGATGTGCTTCTACTGAGAGTGTATGATGTAGCTTGTAGTGAGAGTGTATGATGTAGCTTGTAGTGAGAGTGTATGATGTAGCTTGTAGTGAGGGTGTATGATGTAGCTTGTAGTGAGAGTGTATGATGTAGCTTGTAGTGAGAGTGTATGATGTAGCTTGTAGTGAGAGTGTATGATGTAGCGTGTAGTGAGCGTGTTGCTGTTAGCTTGGAGTGAGAGTGTATGAAGTAGCTTGTAGTGAGGAGTGTGGATGCTGGTTGAGATTGGGTAGTGGAGGTGTTGTTAAGTTGATGGTAGCTCTTGTAGTGTGAGGAGTGGTTTTATGTTCATGTAGACTACGCTGGTACGTGAATGAGATGTTTCTGTATGTTGGGCTATTGTAGTGAGGAGGTCTATGAATGAAGCTTGTAGTGAGAGTTGTTTGATGTAGGCTTTAGTGAGTGTATTGATGTAGCATTGTACTGAGATGTAATGAATTGGTAAGCTTGTAGTGAGAGTGTATGATGTAGCTTGTGCGTAGGTTGTATGGATGTAGTTTGTAGTGTGGAGTGTATGAATGTAGCTTGTAGTGAGAATGTAAGAATTTAGCTTGATAGTTGAGAGGTGATTAGTGATGTAGCATTGTATGAGATGTGCTTATTGATGTAGCTTGTAGTGGAGAAGTGTATGAGTAGCCTTGTAGTGTAGTAGGGTATGATGTAGCTTTGTAGTGAGAATGTATGATGTAGTTGGTAGTAGGAGTGTTTGATGTAGACGTTTGTAGGGAGAAAAGTGTAATCGATGTAGCTTGATAGTTGGAGAGTGTGACCTACCTTTTGGATAATGTAAGATTGATGAGTGTGGATGTTGTAAGGATGTATGTCTTGGAGTGAGAGGTATGATGTAGCTTGGCATGTGGAGGGTTGAGTCGTATGGTAGCTTTTTTGTTTTGTGCGTTACTGGAGTGTATGAAGATTTATGGATTGTAGCTTTCTAGTGGCCAGAGTGTATTTGAGTAGCTTGTACGTGAGAGGGTGCTTTAATGATGTAGCTTCCTGGCTAGTTGCAGGATTGTATAGATTGATTAGCTTGTAGTGAGGGTGTATGGATGCTAGCTTGTAGTGATGAGTGTCTGATGTTGTCTTGTAGTGAGAGTAGTGATGATGTAGCCATCTATGTTGAGTGTGTATGTGTGACTGGTGAGCTTGTTATGAGATGTGTATGATTTGTTGTAGTGAGAGTGTATAGGATAGTGAGCTTTCTAAGTTGAGAGAGTGTTTCTTAGTTGGTATGCAAGACTACTGTAGTTATGATGAGTAGTGGATTGGATTGGTGATGTTGGAGCTGTGGGGATTGCCTGATGGTTTGCTTGAAAGAGCTTGATTTTAATGTTGTGCTGTCTATGTAGTAGCGAGAGTAGTAGTATGGATAGATGGAGGCTTTGTCTATGTAGTGAAGGGTGCGTAAGTGTATCAGCGGTATGATGCAGCTTGGTAAGTCGCGAAGGAGTGTTTGATTGTATGCTTGTAGTGAGAGTGTATGATGTAGCTTGTATGTGAGAATGTTGTGTGTCATGACTAGTGTTAAGATTTGTTAGGTGAGAGTGTATGCACGTGAGTGAGTGGTTGCTTCTTGGTGTAGGTTTGATTCGACAGTGTGATGAATGCTAGTAGCTTGGTAGTGAGGAGTGGTATTGAAATATGCTGTAGGTTATGGTGAGTGGTAGTGGGTTTATCGATTAGTTTTAGCTTCTTTGAATGGTGAATGGTTTGAGCGAACGTGTTCATATGAATGTAGCATTAAGTCATTGTGAAGTGTATGGATAGTAATTGGCATTGTAGTGAATGAGTGGTATGATGTAGCTTGTAGTGAGTGTGTATGATGTAGCTAATTATGTGTAGTGAGAGTGTATGATGTAGCTTAGCTAAGTGATGTAGATGTCATGATGTAGCTAACTGTAGTGAGAATCGTGACTAGGACCATGTAGATTTAGTGAGAGTGTATTATGAATGTATGCTTGTAGTGTGAAGAGTGTTAGTATTAAGTATTACAGGGCCGTGGTATCCCTAGTTCCCTTTTGATGTACCAGCGCTTGTAGTTAGAATGTATATGTTGGTAGCTTGATAGTGAGTGTGTATGGATGTCAGCTTTGTAGTGAGTGTTGTATGATAGTTAGCTGTAGTTGAGAGTGTATGATGTTGCTTGTAGTGAGAGTTGTATGCTGTAGTTGTAGTGAAGAAGTTATGATTGTAGCTTTGTGAACCAGTGAGAAGGGTATGAGTTGCTTTGTAGTTTGAGAGTGTTTGATGTAAGCATTGTAGATGAGATAGTGTATGATGTAGAGGCACGCTTGTAGTGGCTCTTGAAGTGTATTGATTGTAAGTTCTTGTAGTGAGAGTAGTATGATGTTGCTTTGTAGTAGAGGAGGTGTATGATTGTTGTCTTGTAGTGAAATTTGTACTGACTCGGTAGTTGTAGTGAGACGTGTTATGTTGTAGACTTGTATGTGAGAGTGTATGATGTAGCTTTGTAGTGGGAGTGCTAGGATGTAGCTTCTTGTAAGTGAGTAATGTCCTTGATGTAGGCTTCCACTTGTATGTGTCGAGTGTGTATGATGGAAGCGCTATGTGTATGTCTGAGAGTGCATGATGTATTGTTGTTAGAGAGTGAGAGTGTATGATGTCTAGACTTGTTGTGAGACGTTGTTCAATTCTGATGTTCGCTTGTAGTATGAGAGTTGTATGATGTAGCTTGTAGTGAGAGTGTATATGATGTAGCTTGTAGGTGGGAGGGTATGATGTAGCTTGTAGGTGAGAATGTATAGAGTGTAGCTTGTATAGTAGAGGAGTGTATGATGTAGCTTGTAGTGAGAGTGTTTGATGTGCTTGTAGTGAGAGTGTATGTTTGTTAGCTTGTAGTGTGAGTGGATGGTTGATAGCTTGTAGAGAGTGTGTTTGATGTAGCTTGTAGTGAAGAAGTGTATGATGTAGCTTGTAGACGAGAGTGTCTATGATGTAGTTGTAGTGAGAGTGCTATGATGTAGCTTGTAGTGAGGAGTGAATGATGTAGCTTGTAGTGAGAGTGTATTATGTAGCTTGTAGGTGAGAGGTGTATGGATGTAGCTTGCTAGTGAGACGTGTATGATTGTAGCTTGTAGGGAGAGTGTCATTTGAATGTTAGCTTGATAGTGAGAGTGTATGAATGTAGCTACGCTTTCTGTAGTGTCGTTTGCTACGTTCTATGATGTAGTCTTGCTAGTGAGGTGGTATGGATCGTGTTGAGCTCCTGAATGTAATTGTGAGGAGTGGTCTGGCTCTTGTTTTTTGCATAGTTGTAGTGAGAATGTAAAAGGATCGCTAGCTATGTAGTGTGATGGTGTATGATGTGTGCTTTGTTTGAGATAAGTCCATTTGTATGTCTTATGATGTATGCTGTGTTATTAGTTGAGAGTAGTATGACTGTAATGCTTGCTCAAAGTGAGAGTTGTTTGGTAGTGAGCTTTGTTGTGAGAATGTTATTTTGGTAGCTTTGTAGTGAGAGTGTTATGATAATGTATGCTTGTGATCGTATAAAAGGGAGTGCTGAGTGTATGTATGTTGCTTCAGTTAGGAGTTGACGCGTTTGTTTGATTGTAGCTTGCATAGTGAGAGTGGTATGAAATGTTAGCTTGTTTGGTAGGATTGTGATATGTTGCTTCCTATAGGGAGAGTGTTAATGATGCTAGTGTGTTAGGTAGAAGGTTGCTGTATTGAGTTGTACTTGCTCTTTGTGACCAAATACCTTTGTTGTTCGTTCGAATGTCATGATGTAGTCTTGTTAGTTGGCGTTAGTATGATGTAAGATTTGTAGTGTAGCAGTAAAGAGTGTATGATGTAGGCATTGTAGTGAGAGTGTTGATGTAGCCTTTCTACGTGAGAGTGTATATGTATGATGTGTGGCTTGTTGTGGATGAACTGGTTGTAGTGATGTAGCTTGTAAGTGAGAGTGTTATGATGTAGCTTAATAGTGAGAGTGTATGATGCAGTTGTAGTGAGTGTGTATGTATGTTGAATCTGTAGTAGTGACATGTAATGATGTGCTGCCTGTTTGTTCGTTGAGGGTGTATGATGTAGCTTGTAGTGAGGTGTATGATGTAGCTTGTGTTTCGTGAGAGTGTTTGAATTGTAGCTTATAGTGAGAGTGTATGATGTAGCTTGTAGTGAGAGAGTGTATGATGTAGCTTGTAGTTGAGAGTCGTATGATGTAGCTTGGGTAGTGAGGGTGTTATGATGCTAGCTTGTAGTGAGAGGTGTACGTTGTAGCTTGTAGTGAGAGTGTCATATGATGTAGCTTGTAGGAGAGTGTATGATGTAGCTTGTAGTGAGGAGTGTATGATGTACCTTGTAGTGAGAGTGTATGATGTAGCTTGTAGTGAGAGTGTATGATGTAGCTTGTAGTGAGAGTGTATGTGTAGTTGTAGTGAGAGTGTATGATGTTAGCTTGTAGTGAGAGTGTATGATGTCGCCTGTTAGTGACGTGTATGATGTAGCTTGTCACTTGAGAAGGTATGATGTAGCTTGTAGTGAGGAGTGTATGATGTAGCTTGTAGTGGAGAGTGTATGATGTAGTTGCTATACGTGGAGAGGTATGATGTAGCTTGTAGTGAGAATGTACTGATGTAGCTTGTAGTGAGAAGTGTATGATGTAGCTTGTAGTGAGTGTGTATGATGTAGCTTGTTAGTGAGAGTGTATGATGTAGCTTGTAGTGTGAGTGTTGCTGTAGCTTGTAGTGAGGAGTGTATTGTTGTAACTTGTAGTGAGAAAGTGTATGAATAGCTTGTAGTGAGATGTATAGATGTAGCTTGTAGTGAGGGTGTATGATGTAGTTGTAGTGAGAGTGTATGATGTATGCTTTGTAGTGAGAATGTATGATGTAGCTTGTAGTAGAGACGAGTATGTGTAGCTTGTAGTGAGAGTGTATGACGTAGCTTGTAGTGCAGAATGTTATTGATGTTAGCTTTGTGAAGGTTGAGGGTCTGTATTTGATGTAGCTTGGTAGTGAGAGTGTTGATGTAGCTTGTAGTGAGAGTGTATGATTGATGTAGCTTGGTAGTGAGCGTGTATGATGTAGCTTGTAGTGAGGTGTATGATGTCGTCTTGTAGTAAGAGTGTATGATGTAGCTTGTAAGTGAGAGTGTCATGATGTAGCTTGTATGTGATGAGTGTATGATGTAGCCTTGTAGTGTGAGTGTATGATGTGTCTTGTAGTGAGAGGCTTGATGTGCTTGTAGTGAGAAATGATGATTGTTGCTTGTAGTGAGAGTGTATGATGTAGCTTGTTTAGTGAGAGTGTATGATGTAGCTTGTAGTGAGGCTGTATGATGTAGTTGTAGTCGAGAGTGTATGATGTTGATTGTAGTGAGAGTGTATGATGTAGTTTGTAGTGAGAGTGTATGATGTGCATGTAGTGAGTGTGATTGTGTAGATTGTAGTGAGAGTGTTTTGATGTAGCTTGTAGTGAGGAATGTATGATGTAGCTTGTAGTGAGAGTTGTGTATGATTGTAGCCTTGTAGTGAGAGTGTAGATGTAGCTAGTAGTGAGAGTGTATGATGTAGCTTGTTAGTGAGAGTGGTATTGATGGTACGTTGCTAGTGAGAATGTATATTTGTGCTTGTAGTGAGAGTGTATGAGATGTAAGCTTGTAGTGAGAGTGTATGATGTAGCTTGTTTAGTGAGAGTGTATGATGTAGCTTGCTTGAGAGTGTCATGATGTAGCTTGTAGTGAGAGATGTATGATGTAGCTTTAGTGAGAGTGTATTCATGAATGTAGCTTGTAGTGGAGTGTATGATGTAGCTTGTAGTTAGAATGTATGATGTAGCTTGTAGTGACATGGTGTATGATGTAGCTTATGTAGTGAGAGTGTATGTGTAGATCTGTAGATGAGAGTGTATGTGTAGCTTTTAGTGAGAGTGTATGATGTAGCTTTGTAGGTGAGTGTCATGAATGTAGCTTGTAAGTGAGGTGTAATTTTTGGGGGGGAATGTTAAGCTTCTAGTGAGAGTGTATGATGCAAGTTGTGTGAGGAGAGTGATGTGTAGCTTGTAGTGAGAATGTATGATGTAGTTGTAGTGAGGGTTTGTATGATGTTGTTGTAGGTGAGAGTGTATTTTATGATGTAGATTGTAGAGTAAGAGTGTATGATGTAGCTTCTAGTGAGAGTGTTTGATGTAGCTTGATAGTGAGGAGTGTATGATGTAGCTTGTAGTGAGAGTGTATGATGTAGCTTGTAGTGAGGGTGTATGATGTAGCTTGTAGTGAGAGTGTATGATGTAGCTTGTAGTGAGAGTGTTATGAGTATTAGCTTGTAGTGAGTGTGTATGATGTAGCTTGTAGTGAGAGTGTATGATGTAGCTTGTAGTGAGAGGTAAGAATGTAGCTTTGTAGTGAGAGTGTATGATGTAGCTTGTAGTGAGTGTTCGTATGATGTAGCTTGGAGGGAGAGTGTATGATGTAGCTTGTAGGAGTGTATGTGATGTAGCTTGTAGTGAGATGTATGATGTAGTTGTAGTGAGAGTGTATGATGTAGCTTGTAGGATGCGGAGTGTATGATGTAGCTTGTAGTGAGAGAGTGTATGATGTAGCTTTGTTTGCTGAGAAATGTATGATGTAGCTTGTAGTGTGAGTGTTGTTGATGTAGCTTGTAGTGAGAGTGTATATGTAGCTTGTAGTGAGAGTGTAATGATGTACGCTTGTAGTGAGAGTGTATGATGTAGCTTGTAGTGAGTGTGTATTGATTGTAACTTGTTAGTGAGAGTGTATGATGTAGCTTGTAAAGTGAGAATGTATGATGTAGCTTGTGGTGAGGGTGTTTGATGTAGCTTGTAGTGAGAGCGGTGTATGATTGTAGCTTTTTGTAGTGAGAATGTATTGATGTAGCTTGTAGTGAGTGTGTATGATGTAGTTGTTGTGAGAGTGTATGAACGTAGTTGTAGTGAAGAATGTATGATTGTTGCTTGTTGTGTGGGTGTAATTTTTTTTTGATGTACTTGTAGTGAGAGTGTATGATGTAGCTTGTATGAGAGTTGTATGATTGTAGCTTGTAGTGAGAGTGTATGATGTATTTGTAGTGAGAGTGTATGATGTTAGCTTGGTGTGAGAGTGTATGATGTAGCTTGTAGTGTGAGACAGTGTATGATGTAGATTGTAGTCGAGAGGTGTATGATGTAGCTTGTAGTGCAGAGTGTAATGATGTAGCGCTTGTAGTGAGAATGGTATGATGTTAGCTTGTTGTAGTGAGAGTGTTTGCATGATAGCTTGTTAAGTGAGAGTGTATGATGTAGCTTGTGTGAGAGGTGCTATGGATGTTGCTTTGTAGAGAGAGTGTATGATGTAGCTTGTAGTGAGAATGTATGATTGTAGTACGCGTTGGTAGTGAGAGTGTTATGATGTAGCTTGTAGTGTGAGTGTTGATGTAGCAAAACTTGTAGTGAGTAGTGTATGATGTAGCTTGCAGTGAAGAGTGTATGATGGTTGCTTGTAGTGAGAGTGTATGATGTAGCTTCTAGTGAGAGTGTATGATGTAGTTGTTTTTAGTGAGAGTGTTGATGTAGCTTGTAGTGAGAATGTATGATGTAGATTGTAGTGAGGGTGTTTTTATGATGTATCTTCGTAGTGAGAGTGTATGATGTAGCTTGTAGTGAGAGTGTATGATGTAGTTCTAGTGAGAGTGTATGATGTAGTTGTAGTGAGAGTGTTTGGATGTAGTTGTAGTAGAGTGTATGATGTAGCTTCTAGTTGAGAGTGTATGATGCAGATTGTAGTGAGTGTGTTGATGTAGTTGTAGGGAGAATGTATGAACTGTGCTTGTAGTGAGGTGTATGTGTAGCTTGTGTGAGAGTGTAATATGATGTTAGCTTGTATGTGAGAGTCGTATGATGTAGCTTTAGTGAGAGTGTATGATGTGCTTGTTGTGAGAGTGTTGATGTTGCTTGTAGTGACGAGTGATATGATGTAGCTTGTAGGGAGGGTGTATGATGTAGCTTGTAGTGAGAGTGTACGATGTTAGCTTGTAGATGAGAGTGTTATGATTGTAGCTTGTAGTGAGAGGTATGATCGTAGCTTTTGTAGTGAGAGTGTATGATGTAGCTTGATAGTGAGAGTGTATGATGATGTAGCTCTGTAGTGAGAGTGTATGGTAGTTGTAGTGAGAGTGTATGATGTAGTTGTAGTGAGAGTGTATGAATGTAGCTTGTAGTGAGGAGTGTATGATGTAGCTTGTAGTGAGTGTATGATGTTGTTGTTAGTGGAATGTATGATGTTGGCTTGTAGTGAGAGTGTTATGATGTAGCTTGTAGTGAGGAGTGTATTGACTGTAGCTTGTAGTGAGAGTGTATGATGTGCTTGTGTGAGAAAGTATGATGTAGCTTGTAGTGAGAGGTATGATGTAGCTTGTATATGAGAGTGTTGATGTTGCTTGTAGTGAGAGTGATGATGTAGCTTGTAGTGAGAGTGGATGTGACTAGCTTGTAGTGAGAATGTATGATGTCAGCTTGTAGTGAGAGTGTATGATGTAGATTGTAGTGAGATGTTTGGCTGTAAGCTTGTTAGTGAGAGTGTATGATGTGAGGCATCTTGTAGTGAGAGTGTATGATGTAGCTTGTAGTGAGAGTGTATGATGTAGCTTGCAGTGAGAGTGTATGATGTAGCTTGTAGTGAGAGTGTATGATGTAGCTTCTAGTGAGAGTGTTTGATGTAAGCTTGTAGCTGAGAGTGTATGATGTAGCTTGTAGTGAGAGGTATGATGTAGCTTGTAGGTGTGGGTGTATGATGTGCTTGTAGTGGAGTGTATGATATTGTGCTGTAGTGAGAGTGTATGATGTAGCTTTTGTGAGGAGTGTATGAAGTAGCTTGTAAGTGAGAGTGTATGATGTAGCTTGTAGTGAGAGTGTATGATGTAGCTTCTAGTGAGAGTGTATGATGCAGCTTGTAGTGAGAGTGTATGATGTAGCTTGTAGTGAGAATGTATGATGTAGCTTGTAGTGAGGGTGTATTGATGTAGCTTGTAGTGAGAGTGTATGATGTAGCTTGTAGTGAGAGTGTATGATGTAGCTTCTAGTGAGAGTGTATGATGTAGCTTGTAGTGGGAGTGTGTGATGTAGCTTGTAGGTGAGAGATGTATGATTGTAGCTTGTACGTGAGGGTGTATGATGTAGTTTGTAGTGAAGTGCTACGTATGTAGCTTGTGGTGAGAGTGTATGATGTAGCTTGTAGTGAGAGGTATGATGTAAGCTTGAGTGAGAGTGTATGAGTGATAGCTTGTGTGAGAGTGTATATGTAGCTTGTAGTGAGAGTTGTTTGATGTACTCCCTGTAGTGAGAGTGTATGATGATAGCTTGTAGTGAGAGCGTATGATGTAGCTTGTAGTGAGAGTGTATGATGTAGTTGTAGTTGTGTGTATGATGTAGCTTGTAGTGAGAATGTTATGATGTAGCTTCGTAGTGAGTGTGTATGATGTAGCTTGTAGGGTGAAGTGTATGTTGTAGCTTGTAGTGGAGTGTTATGATGTTTAGCTTGTAGTGAGAATGTTGTTGTAGTTGTAGTGAGTGGTAATGATGTAGCTTGTAGTGAGAGTGTATGATGTAGCTTGTAGAGCGAGAGTGTTATTGATGTTAGCTTCTAGTGAGAGTGTATGATGTTAGCTTGTAGTGAGAGTGATGATGTAGCTTGTAGTGAGAATGTATGGATGATAGCTTGTTGTGAGGGTGTTATGATGTAGCTTGTTAGTGAGAGTGTATGATGTTAGCTTGTACGTGTGAGTGTATGATGTGCTTCTAGTGAGGAAGTGTATGATGTAGTTGTAGTGAGAGTGTAGATGTAGCTTGTAGTGAGAGTGTATGATGTAGCTTCTAGTGAGAGTGTATGATGTCAGCTTGTAGTGAGAGTGTATGATGTAGCTCAGTAGTGAGATTGTATGATGTAGCTTGTAGTTGAGGGTGTATGATGTAGCTTGTTAAGTGAGAGTTTATGATGTAGCTTGTAGTGAGAGTGTATGATGTAGCTTTAAGTGAGTGTGTTGATGGATAGCTTGTTGTGGCAGTGTTATGATGTAGCTTGTTAGTGAGAGTTGTATGATGTAGCTTGTAGTGTGGGTGTATGATGTAGCTTGTTGTGTGAGTGTTACGATGTAGCTGTAAGGTGAGGAGCGTATGAGTTGATTGTAGTGAGAGTGTATGATGTAGCTTGTAGTGAGAGTGTATGATGTAGCTTGTAGTGAGAGTGTATGATGTAGCTTGTAGTGAGAGTGTTATGATGTAGCTTGTAGTAGTGAGAGTGTTTGATGTAGCTTGTAGTGAGGTGTATGATTAGCTCTGTAGTGAGAGTTTATGAGTAGCTATGTAGTGAGTTTATGATGTGCTATGTAGTGTAGATGAATTGTATGATGTAGCTTTTGTAGTGAGGTGTATGATGATAGCTTGTAGTGAGAGTGTATGATGTAGCTTGTACGTGGGAGTGTATGAATGTAGATCTGTAGTGAGATTGTATGATGTAAGCTCATGTAGTGAGGAGTGTATGATGTAGCTTGTAGTGAGAGTGTATAGATGTAAGCTGGTAGGTGAGAGTGTATAGATGTATGCTTGAGTGAGAGTGTATGATGTAGCTTGTAGTGAGATTTAATGATGTAGTTGTACGTGAGAGTGTTTATGATGTAGCTTTAGTGAGAATGTATGATGTAGATTGTAGTGAGGAGTGTATGATGTAGACTTGTAGTGAGAGTGTATGATGTAGCTTGTAGTGAGGATTGTATGATGTAGCTTGTAGGAGAGTGTATGTTGTTGCTTGTAGTGAGAGTGTATGATGAGTGGCTTGTAGTGTGAGTGTATGATGTAGCTTGTTGTGAGAGTGTATGATGTAGCTTGTAGTGAGAGTGTTATGATGTAGCTTGTAGTGAGAGTGTTTGATGTCAGTTGTAGTGGAGTTGTATGATGTAGCTTGTAGTGAGAGTGTATGATGTAGCCTTGTAGTGAGAGGTGTATGATGTAGCTTGTAGTGAGAGTGGATGTATGTAGTTGTAGTGAGTGTATGATGTAGCTTGTAGTGTGAGTGTATGATGTAGCTTGTAGTGAGTGTGTATGGATGTAGCTCTTGTAGTGAGAGTGTATGATGCTTGCTTGTAGTGAGGTGTATGATGTAGCTTGTAGTGAGAGTGTATGATGAGCCTTGTAGTGAGAGTGTATGATGATGTAGCTTGTAGTGAGTGTGTATGATGTAGCTTGTAGTGAGGTGTGTATGATTGTAGCTTGTAGTGGAGAGTGTATGATGTAGACTTGTAGTGTGAGTGTATGATGTAGCTTGTTGTCGAGAGTGTTATGATGTTGCTTGTAGTGAGAGTGTATGATGTAGCTTGTAGTGAGAGTGTATGAAGTAGCTTGTAGTGAGAGTGTATGATGTAGCTTGTAGTGAGAGTGTATGATGTAGGCTTGTAGATAGTGACGAGTGTTATGATGTGCTTGTAGTGAGAGTGTTAAAATGATGTAGCTTGTAGTGAGAGTGTATTGATGTAGCCTTGTGTTCAGTAGATGTGTAATGCTTGTAGCTTGTAGTGAGAGGGTTGATGTAGCTTGTAGTGAGAAGTGTATGATGTGCTTGTCAGTCGAGAGTGTATGATGTAGCTTGTAGTAAAGAGTGTATGATTGTAGCTTGTAGTTAAGAGTGAATGATGTTAAATGCTTGTAGTGAGAAGTATGATGTTGCTTGTAGTGAGAAGTGTTATGATGTAGCTTGTAGTGTGAGTGTATGAAGTAGCTTGTCAGTGAGAGTGTATGATGTAGCTTTAGTAAGAGTGTATGATGTAGCTTGTAGTGAGAGGTATGTTGTAGAGCTTGTCGTGGAGAGTGTATGATGTAGCTTGTAGTGAGAGGTGTATGATGTTGATTCGTAGTGAGAGTGTAGTGATGTGTTGTAGTGAGAGTGTATGATGTGCTTGTGTGAAGGTGTATGATGTAGTTCTGTGAGAGTGTATGATGTAGCTTGTAGTGAGAGTGTATGATGTAGCTTGTAGTGAGAATGTATGATGTAGCTTGTAGTGAGGGTGTATGATGTAGCTTGTAGTGAGAGTGTATGATGTAGCTTGTAGTGAGAGTGTATGATGTAGCTTGTAGTGAGAGTGTATGATGTAGCTTGTAGTGAGAGTGTATGATGTAGCTTGTAGTGAGAGTGTATGATGTAGCTTGTAGTGAGAATGTATGATGTAGCTTGTTAGTGAGAGTGTTTCAAGATGTAGCTGTGTAGTGCGAGAATGGTTTGATGTAGCTTGTAGTGAGGGTGTATGATGTAGTTGTAGTGAGAGTGTCATGATGTGCTTGTAGTGAGAGTTGGTGTATTGATGTAGCTTCTAGTGAGAGTGGTATGATGTAGCGTGTTGTGAGAGTCGATGATGTAGCTTGTAGTGAGGTGTATGATGTAGCTTTAGGGTTGAGAAGTGTATGATGTAGATTGTAGTGAGATGTGTATGATGTAGCTTGTAGTGAGAATGTATGATTGTAGATTGTAGTGGAAGGGTGTATGATGTAGTTGTAATGAGAGTGTATGATGTAAAGCTTGTAGTGAGAGTGTATGATGTAGCTAGTAGAGAGTGTATGTTGCTAGCTTGCTTAGTGAGAGTGTATGGTAGCTTGTAGTGAGTGTGTATGATGTAGCTTGTAGTGAGGAGTGTATGGTGGTAGTTGTAGTGAGAGTGTACGATGTAGCTTGTAGTGAGAGTGTATGAGTAGCTTCGTAGTGTAGAGAGCTGTATGATGTTGCTTGTAGTGTGAGTGTATGATGTAGTTGCTAGTGAGAGTGTATGATGTAGCTTGTCAGTTGAGTGTATGATGTTAGCTTGTAGTGAGAGTGTTATGATGTAGCTTGTAGTGAGAGTGTATGATGTAGCTTGTAGTGAGAGTGTATGTTGTAGGCTTGTAGTGTGAGTGGTATGATGTAGCTTGCTAGTGAGTGTATGATGTAGCTTGTAGTGAGAATGTATGATGTAGCTTGTAGTGAGAGTGTATGATGTAGCTTGTAGTGAGAGTGTATGATGTAGCTTGTAGTGAGAGTGTATGATGTAGCTTGTAGTGAGAATGTATGATGTAGCTTGTAGTGAGAGTGTATGATGTAGCTTGTAGTGAGAGTGTATGATGTAGCTTGTAGTGAGAGTGTATATGTGTAGCTTGAGTGAGAGTGTATGATGTAGCTTGTAGTGGAGTGTATGAGTTGTAGCTTGTAAGTGTGAGTGTATGATGTTGCTTGTTAGTGAGAGTGTATGATTGTAGCTTGTAGTGATGTATGATGTAGCTTTTTGTAGTGAGAATGTATTGATGTAGCTTTTAGTAAAGTGTATGTGTAGCTTGTAGCGAGAGTGTATGATGTAGCTTGTAGTGAGAGTGTATGATGTAGCTTGTAGTGAGAGTGTATGATGTAGCTTGTAGTGAGAGTGTATGATGTAGCTTGTAGTGATGAGTGTATGATTGTAGCTTGTAGTGAAGGAGGTGTAATGATGTAACTTGTAGCGTGCGTGTATGATGATAGCTTTGTAGTGAGAGCGGTATGATGTAGCATTGTAGTAGAGTGTATGATGTAGATTGTAGTGTGAGTGTATGATGTAGCATTGTAGAGAGAGTGTATGATGTAGCTTGTAGTTGAGAGTGTATTGGGATGTAGCTTGTAGTGAGAATGTATGATTGTAGCTTGTAGTGAGAGTGTATGATGTAGTCTTTGTAGTGAGAATGTATGATGTTGTAAGCTAGTACGTGGAGAGTGTATGATGTATGCTTGTACTAGTTAAGGAAGTGTATGATGTAGCTTTGTAGTGAAGAGTGTATGATGTAGCTCTGTAGTAGAGAGTGCAAGATGTAGCTTGTAGTGAGAGTGTATTGATGTAGCTTGTTAGTGGAAGTGTATGATGTAGCTTTCTCCAGTGTCAGTAACCAGTAAACAGTCTCAGTAGTATGTAACCAGTTTACAGTTACAGTCTGACTCACACGATCAACCGGTACCTCTTGAAGTCACGGTTCTTTCATATTGTGCTCTGACCTCAGCAGTATTTCAAAGGACCCATGGGTACTGGACAGCAGCCCGGCTAGCAGTATATCGAGGAAGTAGCAAGGGATAGGTAAACGGCTGGCAGGTCTCTCTCCACATATCGGCCCAATATACGTTATAACCAGGCCTACGTGCAGTATTTTCTACCTATCCACGTATCGAAACTCCCACATGATAAATTGGATTGTGCAGCGGTGTGGAGCCTGTGGATTCGCTTTACGTTTTAAAGGTTATTCAAGGCTTTTGAAGGGTGTTTGTGTGAGAGGCGGGTAAAAGGTGATTCTCCAGCCACCAGCTCTACCTCGGCACACCACCCCAAGCCTGACCCCCCTACGCTTCACCCTGAAACCCGTTGAGCCGTTTCAAGTTTCCCTGGTTTGGGTTCCCGGGTTTGCTAATTGCTTCAATCCCCGAGGGGTTGACCCGGTTTTGAAATTAACCCAGCGTAAGCGATGGAAGGAAAACGCCAGTACCCTATATCCAGCCTGTCTCCTGTATAAAATGCTCCTCCATGCTTTGTGCATCGTTAACTCTTAGTACCATTCTGTGGGGTAAGCCAGTCAGCCCAACCCCGCTTCTAACCGCTGAGAGAGAGAAGTAAGCACGCAGTAAGATAAGCGTTCCTTGGGTATTTGTATTGTTTGTGTTCTGTTGGATGTAAGAGTGGTTTTCACCATTTTTGTGGCTAGGTGGGGTTAAAACCATCTGTGGGTGGTGGGGCGCGCGGCAGCCCCCACCGTTCCCCCCCCCCCCTTCCACTCTCTCCACCACCCCGGGGGGCGCGGCAGTCCCCAGCGAAGTCAACCCCCCCTCTCTTTCCCACAGCCATCCATCAAATTTCCCGTGGGTTTTTTGCACCCTTGTCCGGGTCCTTACTGTTTTGGTCACATAATTGGTAAAGGGTTTTTACTGGTGCCAAAAAGATAAGCCCCGTTATGTGAGTTGTCAAAAAACGACATTTCTTCAGACAACGTGTGTGGGGGGTAGGAGGAAACACCCCCGCCCCAGGGGCAATATCTTACCTCGTCACCCGTCACGCCCCGCTATACTCTCCCCTTCAGTGAAATTTAATTTTTTTTTAGGGCATTTTTTTGCATTTAAAGACTTTTGCGTGTGTGGACATTTATGTAAAATTTTTGTGTACTCTAAACCCTTTTGTTTTCAGTGTAAACGCAGTTTTTTGATCATTATTTTTTGAAAAATTTTCAGTGTTTTCACTTATATTATTGCTTGTTTTTTATGTACTCGTTGTAGTAATATTTTTGTGTAGTGTACCCGTCAGTACTCTGTGTGAAATGATTCTTTTTTTTTTTTGTTTCTTTAGCGTTGTATTCTGCAGTGATATTTACCCCTTTTTACCAAATTTTCCCTTTTTTCTATGTGTGTCTTTTTTTTCGTTTTGCCAACAGTGTTCATTTCCTAATTTTTTTCAAGTTTTTTTACCATTATTTTTTCAGCAAAAATTTTTTTCGTATCACACGAAGATTTTTGTTGTATCAGTCACAGGAATTTTGTTGTAAGAATATTTTTTAAGAAGTGTGCTCCGTCATTGTAAGTTTTTTATTCCTGTTTTGTACTGTGTTTTAATTTTTTTTATATTTTCATAAATTCTTGAAAAATTCATCTTTATGCAAATTTCCATTACTTTTAACGTTAAGTGTTCCTTACTCCCCCCCCCTGCTTGACGTTTTTTTTTTTTTTAAAATTTAAATTGTTTTGTTAATTTACAATTAAGAGTTAACGTGTTTCAATCAGTTATTTTTTTTTCTTCATATTTAAATTCATTTTTTTACCTGAGTTTTCCCAGTGCAACTTATTACTTGCAGGTGATTTTTCTATACTTGATTTTGTTGCAATTGTTCTGAATGTGAATTATTTGGTGAAACTGTTCTGCAGTGAATTCTTTCTTTTATTGTATTTTTGTGCCATTTTATTTTAATTTTGTCAAGCATTCTTAGAATATTACTTAAAATTTCCCAGTTAAACAATTTAATAATTTTATTTGATTACTTTCACATTGATTTAAAAATTTTAATTAATTAAATTTCTTTATTAGCAAGAGTAAAAGACAGCTCATTTTGAATTTAATTACAGTTCCACAGTAATATTTTTACTTGTATATTTCTAATGGTAAATTTTTTTTTTCCATTGGTCTTAGTCCTTTAAATGAGTTTTCAAATTCCTCTTGCAGTGTATTTAGGTATTATTTTGCAGACTTTAGTTGTATATCTTTTGCATTTCAATTCTTGTATTTTTTATAATCATTTTTTATTGTTCATTTATTTTTGCCTTATTTGGGTTCTCGTGTTCTTTAGCCATTAATGTCTCACATACGTCCAGTGATACTTTAGTGAATCTCGACACTCAGACCTCTCAGGCTATACTGCTCGTCCTGTCATCAGTAATCACAAGTTCCTTACCGACTGACAGACCGACTCAGACAACCGCAGATATTATAGTTTGATTCTCGTATTCCCTTGATGCGTTAACTTTATTCTATGGCATGTACCCATAGTCTTAAAGCATGGTTTGCGCCATTTTCGTTCTCGTGACTAGTGCACTAGCCTGAACGGTCCTCATTCAGAGCGAAAGCCTTGTTCATGACTTGCTAAAGAAGATCTTTATCGATCTCCTGCTGCTGTTCATGTTGTTGATCTCCTCGGATATGAGAGACTTCAGGGAATCTTACCTAGGTGGTCACAATTTACATGAGGAACTGATTTCGTTCTTTCTTGTCCAGTAAAAAGATGATCCTTATGTCGTTATTAGAGAGGATCTAGTGACTGCTACACCATGGGAGTACTGAATCGTTGAGTGCATTTGCTGTTAGAATAGATAACTTTTATCATCATTTATCATTGCTGTCCAATCATCATTCTTTCTATCTGAAGAGGGCTAATCCAATTACAAGAATCAATTGCTAAAATAGCAGCTTTTGCGAGCAAATTTTAAAGAACTAATGCCACTGCTTCTGTGTGTGCTTATGAGGCTGATCCTCCAAATGTAACGATGGAACAATTACAGCCTTAAATAATGTACGTTCCATGTGGCCCCCAGGGTTACTTTTACCTTGGTATTAAAAGTAATGTCACAAATTTGCCTCGTGCTGCACCACCCTCTTGTTTAGCGCCCACCAGAGAACAAATCGTGGGTCGTCAACCATCTCAGAGATCTTCAAGAACAGTTGTACAGACGTCGTTTTACCACCTCGTAGTATTCATAGTAAATTCAGTAACCATAGTCGGCGAATTGTTTACATACTCGTGGTTTTCCGTTGACATTTGCAATTATTGTACTGATAGTTACTAAGAGACGTCAGTTCTGATGATGAGTAACTCTGATCTTCATTACCTGTACATCTATCATAGATTACAGGAAATGTCACATCTGGTGTAATGCTCTCTTATAACCTTCGGTACTATAGATCTTTCCGTGGGGGGGGGGGTCGTCCCAACCGCAGAACCCCGTCGAGGAATAACGATCTCGTGGTTTTCAATTACCCGAACCAGGGCTCATTCATCAATCTCAATAACATGATACCAAGGCTCGTTCTTTCCCAGTCGGGGGAATGCACGAGCGCCCAGTCACAACCGCAACATGGTGACAGTAGTGATATGAGTACACCATCCCCGTTTCACAACTCCTGTTGAAGCCCTTAAGCCAGTCTCGTGAATGACAACCAATGTGAGGTTGTTGCTTCACATGTCTCTGGACAAGATGATTTTTGGGGATGAGTAGGATCAAGTCTTTTCTGTTGAAATCACTTTTTGTTTGAATGTAAACCTTCCAAATGCACATAGGACCTATAGTGCAAAGCATACTGTTCTATAATTCGCCCCGTTGCAATTGTTCATGGGACTTCTGTTGTCGCAAATCAATATTATTAGGTCTAGTTTGTTTCAGGATAAGAAGGTTACGACAGGTCCCTTCTCGTAGAACCGGATCTGTGTTCCTCCCTTAGTGGAGGTTTCTGGTTCTCACCTGCGTCGTCCGAGGTACGAACTGCCTAAACTTTTTCTATCCAAGGTAGAGACTTCACTGCTTCCTCTTTTGTTGTCGACCAATTACTTCCCCTGGTGACCTTCTACTGGGATTTGCTTCCATGCGAGACTTACGCATGAGTGCGCGTCCCTTTCAGATGGAATGCACAAATTGACGACTGATCGTTCCATTCTGGGGGTACCAGTTGGCTCAGAAATCTGCCAACTGTGCAGTGTATGATTGTACGGTTTTAAGTCCTTACAAGCTAATGCTTTCCTCCTGTAGCGTACCACAAGCGGTCAGGCATGGTAATACTGTCACTCCAATCTTGTGTTCCATCCTATACCTCAGTATTTGCAGGATAGTCCGATGCCTCAATGTGTCCGAGGACGCTCAGATTGCCTCTGAGTGCTCAAAACCTATCCCCTGCAATCGCACATGCAGTTCGGTGTAGTAGTTTCTCCACAGGGGTCGCCTTGTCGGAAAAAACAATTACTTGCAACTAGTAATGCCATCTCTTGTTGACGGTCTCTGCGGTCTGCAGAAAGCCGTTTCTTGTTGCGGCTAGTGCTATCACTAGAGTGTATGTAGTTGTTCCTGTGTTCCAGATGGTGATATCGTCCTAGTTGACAGTGATTCTGCAAATGTAAAAGGTCTATTTGTTGAACCATCCTTACATTGTTGAAGAGATTAGTAAGATCCATTTTTACCTGGCCACACTTCTGGTACACAGTGTTCGCCTTAGAGCAAAATACCAATATTGTTGACCTTGTTCACCCTATCCTTACACTGTTCTGGTAGAGGATGATGTTGTCAACTGACCAGTGGTCGGATGTGCTTTTTCTGCGGGGGAGAACCCTCATCCCATCCACTGGATCAATTGTCCACCAGTTGAGGAGAAGACTTAGCCTCCCCATGACTTCCCTGATGGAAGTCAGGTTTGTTAGACTCTGTTGAAAAACAAACGTATGTAAAAGCGATGCTTTACTAGGTGAGAAGATGGGTTATAACGAACTTATTAGTCCCATCGTAATTCCACTTGAACTGGTACTAGAACCTATCTACTTACCTGCGTACAGCACTGCCTCTTTCACAAGTTGCTGTCGCAGAAGAATTGATCATCAAATGCTTGAATGATGGAGTTATTGCCACCTAGCAATTCCCCTTGGAATGCCCATTGATACTAGTACATAAGAGGTGGTACTTGGCGTCCAGTAATAGACTTCAGGAAGTTAAACGCAAAAAACCATTCCAGATCGCTTTCCATCTCCCTGTAATGGGTGATATTTTACGTATATTGGAGATAACAAAGTATTTTAAACCCTTGATTTGTTACACAGGGTACCCTCACATACCTCATACATTGACTATAAGTCCCCTCTTCACGAGGACAGCCAAGAATAACTGCATTCTCACTTCCTACAGGTCATTATCACTATCTTCCGAATGGCATTTGGATTTACGATCTTCCCCTATCACGTTTCTCAAGGTCTTGACATAATCTTCTTTTGAGGTCTCATAGGTAATGACTTATGGTGTACTTAGATGACGTAAATCGTCATGTCTAAAGAGTGGATACACACTTGAAAGATTGATGTAGTAATTGGTAAGCTCTGAAGAAGCCTCACTTAAAGATCAACTGTCTAAATGTCAATTTTTCAGATCTAGAAATTAAGTTTCTTGGGTCACGTGTCAACTCTAGTGGGGGTACGACCTGACCAAAGTAAAGTAATGCAGTACTAATTTTCCAATCTCCCAAACTGCTGATGCCGTAAGATCCTTTGTGGGCTTAGCATGTTTTTATAGATCTTTCATTGCAATTTCTTCTTCCATAGCTGTCTCCTCTACTGAGTTGCTTTAAGAAAGATCGCTCCTTTTGTTTGGACCTATCCGTCAAGAAAGAGCATTCCAACTCTAAAAGAAAAGCTAAATTCTGCTCCAATTTTGAAAATTTCCAGATTTTTCTTAGCCTTTCTATCTGACACACATGATGCAGTTCAATTGCATAGGTGCCGTACTAGTCAGAAGTTTTCCGATGGACTAAGTTACATCGCACAACGTTGCATTTGTAGCCTGAGTCTTGAAAAGGCTGATTAAGTTAATTTTTATACAGTCACCTGAGCAAGAAGCTTTAGACACAATAGTAGTCTTTAAAGCACTTCGAGCACACTTATTCTATCAGTATTCTGTTCATGTCTCTTGCAGATCTTGTCTACCTATAATGTACCTTATGTCAGATAACAAAATACCTACTTGGAGTATATGATAGTTGGTCACTTGGATCTTTCAAGAGTTATCATTACCTACAATTTCTGAGCATTTACATGAGCAAGTCAAATGTAGTCGCCAGATGCCTTATCGCGACATGGTTAGTATTAGTAACTGAGACCCTCCATATTTAGTGCTGAAAGCATGTACTAAGATATGCTCACATGAATAAGATTCCCAATGTGGTCTGGTGTGATACGATTCCTGCTCCAGGATAGATCTTGATTCTGACTGTGATACCACCTGTCACACATCTGTAGTCTTCTCATGAACCATAGATTTTACTGTATCGAAATCAGCTCGAGTTTGGGTATCCGCAAGCAGAAGAGTTACCAGTTCACGTAATTACCACGAAAGTCACTAGGTGAATGTTAGCTTTACTGCTAGTTCACGAGATGTGTACACAGGGTGTTGCACTAACCCTGGTTTGGGATCAGTTACAGCTAAACAAGCCCAGATTGAAATACTCTTTTGGCCTCGTATGGCAACTGATATTTCTGAGTATGTTAGGTATAATGTATTAGTAGTGTCTGCTATGCAACATAATAGGCATGGCTAAATGGTGTCTAATCACAATTCACTAAGTGTATCCAGAACTACTAGCGAACCGTGGGGGTGTTAGAGTCTGCAGCTTAAGATTTTGGGTGTTAAACAAAAAACTAATTTTCCAATTGTTCCCTCCAGGGTAACATAACAATCTCGTAGTGTTATCGGACTACTAGACCATTTCACAGATTTTGTGAGTTAGTTCCTATTGCAGAATAAGGACTGCGGCAGACGTTAGCTCATGCGTTTAAAGAAATCGCATTATCTGCAGGGCATACCACTCCTAAGTCCCTAGTCCAACAGATAATGGAGTGTGAATACTGTAATGAAAATTCTGTGAAAAATTGTGTACCTTGTAATAGATCTCTTAATCCACACAATTGGTTTTTTCTCCATCATCTGCCAGCAATGGTGTTAGCGGTACGATACCACTAAGAAAGTACTTGGATGTTTGAGAGCCAATAATCAATCCAATAGTGTAACCTTGGTGATGAAGTTATACCTGATGTGTCAGGTGCTATATAAAATTATGTCTTACTATGTTTCTATAGGTGACACTCCACTTATGCATTGTACGGTGTAGTTAAACGTTTGCATTTGGAGTTGATTATATTCTTAATCAATACTCAAATACAACCTGATGATTTCGTAGCAACTCGTAACAGCTTAGCTCAAAGTGTTTATTAGAAGCAATCCGTGTGTTTGAAAAACTTCATTAAATCAACAGCTGAATTTAACACAAGAGTCGCAAACACTCGATCAAAGCCATCAAAATCAAAGTAGGTTCGAGAGTTTTGCGACTAATTTTAACAAAACGTTGCTATGCAAAGCATTGATCAAAAAGTTTGTTGGTCCTTACAAACATCGAGTAGTAGTTGAAAAATATCATTGGAAATAAGTATAAGGTTAGAGAGATTAGTACTGGTCAGTATAAAAGAATCGCTTTGTGATCATATGAAGACTTAGTATGTGTGATATGATGTTCCATCCCAGGACTAATGTGCAGACTCTGCCACAATCACTCCTGTTTACTGAACTTGTACTCTCTTCCTATGATACTCAGTCAGACGTCTCCAATACACTGAATGTAGTTATTCACTACGTAAACGGACAGGTATTGAGATTCCCTCAGTCATCATTTGTAACTTCATTCAGCATTGCCTCTCATATACAGCATGAGTTAGCCCAATGCTTACAGAGTTGATCTCCCAGAGATGCACCATTCTGCATATGCAATCTTACCCCTAGCTGAGTGGGGGTTAATGTAATAACATGTATAGATGAATAGAGAATTTAAGTATCCAAACTTATCAAGTATTCAAGAATTTTTTTTTTTTGGTTCATTTCTTCCGCATTCTGTGTGTTAACAGTCTAGATTTGCGTGCTCCGAAATCTGCATTTCTGATTAAACATCTTTCTTTGTATATATTCCTTCCTCAGAATCCGTAGATCACACGAATACAGATCGATCGATCAAAATTTTTGTTTTTATCACTTGTAATCTCAATGTTGAGTTCGTTGTTCATTTGTTGAGTTTTAAGTTGTACTATAGTATACCTTGTATTGCATTACAGTTTCAGTTACGTAAGCTTTCATTCCAATGTTCTACTTATGTATCTATAATGTTTCATGTTGTGTACTTTGACATTGTATAGAATCAGCCCAAGCCGTATACCTGCCATCTCTAGTTTGTATTAGTTGTATGTCGAGACGACATACGTTAGCGTCGCCGAGCTCTCAGTAGTAGTAACCAGTTACCAGTCTCAGTAGTAGTAACCAGTTACCAGTACCGTCTGACTCAACGATCAACCGTCTCTTGAGTCACGGTCTTTCATATTGTGCTGACCTCAGCAGTATTCAAAGACCCACTGGGTACTGGGCAGCCCGGCTAGCCAGTATATCAAGTAGTAGCAAGGAGATAGGTACGGCTGGCAAGAGCTCTGTTCACATAACAGCAATTATACGTAAAACAGCCTACGTGAGTATTTCTACCCTAATCCACGTATACGAACTCCCACATGATATGTGTGTGTGGGTGTGTGTGTGTGGGTGTGTGTGTGTGGGTGTGTGTGTGTGGGTGTGTGTGGGTGTGTGTGTGTGGGTGTGTGTGTGTGTGGGTGTGTGTGTGTGTGGGTGTGTGTGTGTGGGTGTGTGTGTGGGGGTGTGTGTGTGGGGGTGTGTGTGTGGGGGTGTGTGTGTGGGGGTGTGTGTGTGGGGGTGTGTGTGTGGGGGTGTGTGTGTGGGGGTGTGTGTGTGTGGGTGTGGGTGTGTGTGTGGTGTGTGTGTGGGTGTGTGTGTGGGTGTGTGTGTGTGTGTGGGTGTGTGTGTGTGGGTGTG
>NC_069424.1:43647223-43829723 GCF_026875155.1 Cherax quadricarinatus
CCAGTGGCTTTATCAATACAAATTCTAGGACATAACTTGAAGACAGTAAGACTATGTACAGAAGATGAGGTAATCAGTCCCTCAACCTTGGAGTAGGTGCGAAGAGCACCGTAGTCGTGGAGAATCTCCACGATTACGGTGCTCTTCGCACCTACTCCAAGGTTGAGGGACTGATTACCTCATCTTCTGTACATAGTCTTACTGTCTTCAAGTTATGTCCTAGAATGTGTATTGATAAAGCCACTGGATGGCGAAACGTCTACAATAAAGATACCCAGATGTTGCACACGTGTCTTAATTTCATCTTCTCGGTATTATATACCATTCTTGCACAAGGTGTGCATACACCATGCAGTACAGCACCTTGGAGGGAGCACCGTCGGGAAGTGGATAAAGGGAATTGCTGGGCGAAGGTGTCTGTAGAGTGGCGTGTAGAATCTTGGTGGTGTCGGCTTGTATTTTGGTTATTGCTGCGTGTCGGTGAATTGGAGGTGTTCTTCAGATCTCTAGTTTTCTTTTATATGATTTCTTTCCTGAGTGGGCAGTTAACTGCAAGGGTATGATGATTACCCTTGCAGTTAAGACATTGGAGCCGTAGTGATGGTGCGGGATCTGAATTCGTGTCCATCATTCTCACATTGTGAACAAAATTTCCTATCCTTGATGGGGCAGTCCTTGGTGGTGTGATTATAGGAGTAGCAGGTCCAGCAGTGGGAGAATGTTGGGTGATATGAGATGGCCAGACCGTCAGAAAGAGCTTGGGCAGCCATGGAGATGTCTGAGAATGTGATCTTTAGCATAGATGAGGCGTTAGAAATCTTGGAGATGTTATCTACCGAGGCCCAAGTGTTTTGTTCCTTGACAGATGTCTTCAGTGCTTCAGTTGAGAGAGAGGTGACGATCTTGTCTAGTCTTTTCGCAAAGATCGAACGTTTCGCCTTCAAGAATGGAAACGGGGATATGGTGAATTGTCGTGTTTATAGGGTCTTGATTGAAGAGAGGTCCATTAGTTTTGAAGCTTCAGTGTCGTCTGTGCAGACGACAATGAAGGAGTCCATCAGAGAGTAGATTGCTGTAAATTTGACTTTCAGGCAGGTTCTAACGGCGGTAGTTAAAGCTAGTTTCGAGGAGTCATTAATAATGAAGGTGGCGCTTGTAGAATATAAATTCCCCTCTCCAGCGGGGATCGAAGGAAGACTTGTATGTATAATGTTCTTGGCCCAAGACCAGGGTCCTGGCACGGGTCTTAATCTTGAGATGACCCGTCTCTGGCTCCTGAAGGAGAATTGATTCTTCATTGTTGCAGCATATGCTGCTCAAGCACTGTTCCGGACAGTTCAGCTAGTGTGCCTCATAAGCGACTGAGGTTACTCCATCTCAGCTGTTTCCTGAGCTGGAGACTGGGCTCTGCCCGCTCTGATAATCTACAGATTCATGGCATCCACTGTTTCCTGCTCTGCCAGTAAGCACACCCTCAGGAGTGTGCTAACCATCTGCCGGAACATGCTCTGTTGTTCCGTGGAGGTGATTGTGTTGCAGATAATATCCGTGAATGCCTTGATAAGTGTTAAGAGATCCTTTCTGTTGAGGGCCTGCGTTGTCGGTGGGTTCGAAGCAGTGGATGTTATTTGGGCTGTTGTAATCTGTGGGGACTGCTGAGGGTTGTATTTCTTCACTGTGCACACCGTGGCCTGTTGATGTATGCCAAGTTGTGTACCCGGCATCTGCTGGTGAGGTGCAGGCACAGCCTGCATAGTGGCTGTGCCTGGCAAGGACGCCGGTGGGGGTCGCTTGTTCCTCATGTTTTTGTTTCTTCGTTGCGGTAGTGGAGGAGGATGCTCCTGTTCATGACGCCTGGTTGAGTCTTGAAGGGTCGGAAATTCCTGGGCATTGAGTTGGGTTGCCTGATGAGAGTTCTGCAGTGTGGCAGGATTCTCTGCACCCATCGTCTGCTGAGGGTGATGCTATGCCGTAGCCTGCTGTCTCGTCGTTGGCGTCTTCCAGGCCTCACGAATTCTAGTGAGCCTCTCGGGGCATCGAGGGTTCCAGGTATGGTGTTTCTGCCTGCAATTCGGGCATCGTGGAGTGGGTGGCGATGCCTTCTTCAGCTTGGTGATGCATTCCTCGGTAGGGTGGGGCTGGCTGCAGACACCGCAGATTACTCTGTTCGGACAGAGTGCACCCAGGTGTCCGTAACGCTGGCACTTGAAACAGCGAACTGGTTCTGCCGTGAAGGTCCTGACATCGTACCTGCCCCAAGAACCGAGGTCCAGCTGGAATGGCAGCGGTCCTACATGCTGAATGAGGACCTGCCGGGTTGGTGCCGACTTTGCCTTGAGACGCTGAGCTGACACGACACTGGGGTGAGCTGCTACTGCCTCGATGGGCATCATCAGCGGGTATCGCATCACTACAACCTTGGTGACCTGCCGAGAATCCAGCTCCTCCAGGTTGAAGGAGCGGTCTGTCTCCATGACTTTCTTCAAGGTGATATGCATTTCCCTGTTGATAGGAGTCGGTATTGGTTCTCCCCTCAGGTTGAACCATATCTTGAACCTCAGTTTGTGCCGTGTTTCCAGGTGTGTAACCACGCCATAGTGGGTTTTCTGTTCCCCATAAGCCTTTACCTTGAATCTGGAAGGTGATTTGAGCTGGTTTACCTGCTCCTTGGAGGGACGGCGTGTCTTACTGTTCACATTGATCCATCCTCCTGTATTCGCTGGCTGCATGGTTAGGCTTGTCAGATCTGGAGACTTTTTCTCTGATGACACGGAGTGGTCTCGCAATTTCTTCGCTAGGATTGCGCCCCACATTTCTAAATCCGAGTCGTCCATTTCTAAATCCGAGTCCTCCGTCGTGTCCCTGGAACATCGTGACCTCTTCCTTTAGGCAGAAGCCATGCGTTTGTCTACGTGGTGCTGGACTGTGATGCTGAACAGTACGTACCTCTCTGTGTGACTTCGGGAACACAGGCGAGAAGGCTGGCGTATATATACTGGCGACAGGTGGAAAGGGGACGGGTAGCAGACGAGGGCAGTCACCGGTAAGCGGGATTCTTGCCTGTGCTCCAAAATCTTAACAACTTCGGTACTCTTCACAGTCACACCAACTCCAAGGCTGAGGGACTGATTACCTCATCTTTTGTTTATAGTTGTTCTGTCTCCCAATTATGCCCTTGAAGTTGTATTGATGAAGTCACTGGATGGCGACATGTCTACAATAGAAATACCCAGATGTTGCACATGTGTCTAATTTTTCATTATGTTCACAAAATGTTTAATTACGTGTGTTGAGGACACAAAATCAGTAAATTTAACCAGATCTTGAAACTCTTCGTGTTCTTCATAACTTCGTGTTCTTCATAACTTATTTAAATATTATTCCTTGATTATATATTTGGCATCAAGTGATCGTGGTATTAAGTTACAAATTTATTTATTAGCATTTGAACTGTTTAATATGCACAAGAATTTAGCAGTTTCCTGGCATGTTTTAAATCGTAATATAACCTAGGAGGCTGCTTCCATTATATATACAAGTTTTGTAAGTAAAAAAATCCTCGGGTGTAATTGCATCTCCAGTCACAGCAGACTGGAGGCCAGTGATTTTTGTCATCAGTGTCCCCGGCGTAGACCCTTCAGAAATAGACGAACGTAAGCAGTCTTCCAGTATTTCCCACTCAAGCAGCTTGCTTTTCGTTTAACTTATCATTAAATGGAGTGATAATTTGTGAGGTTGATGAACACTTTTGATGTTTTTTTTTACCTACATGCTTTGCTCGCGGCATTCGTTACCACGAATTACAAGTAAATACGGGAGAAATAATGGAACCAGCTGTTGACTGTCCCGGATGTTGTTGGCACATCACCACTGCTCTTCTGTCGTTAATAGTTACATTTTGCTAGTGGGTTTGTTGTTATTGGAGCAGGTTGCTACTATACATCAGTAAAAAGAAAATATACCAAAATGGACGGACGCTGCATAAATTTAAGTGAGGCGGACGGGTTGTATTGTTGCCAAAGTGTTAGGTAACTAATGTGACATTTTATTGTGACAACGTTTCGCTCTGCAGGAGCTTTGTGAAGCCGTTACAAATAAGGACACAGATGGTATATATATAGGTGCCACGTGAGGTGAAAGAGTAGGCCTGCTGACCGATTAGATTTTGCCACCGAAGTGGCTAGTTTATTGTGCACCCCATATCCATCCTGTGGACGGTAGCGCGAGAGCATATGGATACACAAAAAGGCCTAGGAACTAGGCCCCAAAGGGTTAACAGGAATACATATGGATTTATATCTACATATCTATAGTTCACTTATCTGTTACAAGCAAATTTAGGAAATTTGCTTAGTATATCTGGTATCTTATTTTCATTAATAAGATATCTTGATATGTCACATAGGTTATTATACTGTCTGTCTCTGTATTCCTCAATAAGTGGACAATTAAGCACATAGTGTTCAAGAGAGTGACCATATGCCTGATCACATAATTTACATTTAGTTTGATCATCATCTGTGTGTCTCCCAAACTGCCAGAAGTACTTGTAACCAAACCTAAGCCTGGCCACTACAACATCAGTCAGTCTGTTTCACATTGCAAGTTGCTCCATAAACATACTTATCTACGTTCATGTTATCATAGTGGGTTATAGATCTACTCAGGCTTCTAACTGCATTCCTATAACAATCATTTTCATTATTTACTTCTCTCCTAATATTATTCCTAATGCTAGACACAGTTATACCGAAGTTATATCCTACATTCTCCTTCTGGGTACTCTTCTTGGCTAACATATCAACTTTATCATGAAGGAGTAATCCAATGTGTGATGGGATCCATAGCAATTGTACATTAATTCCTTTGTCCCTAATTTTTGAGTATCTATACCTGGCTTCACAATGAGCATGTTGTTGGAGTCATTATATGAGTCAAGAGCCTTCAATGATGACATAGAATCAGTAATGATGATAGTCAAGCTCAGTGTCATAGGTTAGCTTTAGCGCCATTAGGATTGCAAACAATTCAGTTTGCAGTGTAGATGCCCAGTTGTTAATTCTTATGCCTAACTCAACAAATTTATTATCGTTCTTAGCTAGGGAGGTGGCAACAAGAGCAGATGCAGCCCTGCCAGAAGACTCCTGTTTAGATCCATCAGTGTATATAACTTGTGATAACTTATTACTACCAGCTAGACCGATGTGGTAGGTATTAGGTAGTAGTATGAGTGGAGGTAACTCTAAGTTGTTGTGCTCGATGCTGTAGTGTAGAGGATAAACAAAATACAGATGTAGTATACTCAGACTTTGCAAAAGCTTTCGACAAGTGTGACCATGTAAAGTAAAAGGACACAAGTGCAACTTATGTGACATTTTTATTGTGGCAACGTCACGTTAATGTGGCAATGTCACATTAGTTGCACTTGTGTCCTTTTACTTTACATATTGTCGGTAATTCTACCAACTTTATTACAAGTGTGACCATGGTGTAATAGCGTACAAAATGCGTGATAAAGGAATAACAGGAAAAGTTGGTAGATGGATCTATAATTTTCTGACAAATAGACCACGAAGAGTAATAATAGTAAACAGAGCGAAGTCTGAGGCAGCTACAGTGAAAAGCTCTGTTCCACAAGGCACAGTACTCGCTCCCATTCTATTCCTCATCCTCATTTCTGACAGAGATGCAAGCCATAGCTCCGTGTCTTCCTTGACGGATGACACCCGAATTGCCATGACAGTGACCTCCATCAAAGACACCGCAAGACTCCAAGCGGACATCAACCAAATCTTCACATGGGCCAGTCAAAACAATATGAAATTCAATGAAGAGAAATTTCAGCTACTCATATATGGAAAACTTCAGGAAATTAAAACTGTCAGGGTATACAGTAAATTCTAATCATATAATAGAGCGAAAAAGTAATGGGAAAGACCTGGGAGTGATAATGTCAGGATCTCGCCTTCAAAGATCACAATAGTGTATATACCGCATCTGCTAGGGACGCCAAGCCCATGATTATCTTCAAATAGCTTGTTCTCTCTAGGCTGGAATGCTGCTGTACACTAACTGCCCCCTGCAAGGCAGGCGAAATTGCTGACCTGGAGAGTGTACTAAGAACTTTCATGGCACACACAAGTACGATAAGGCACTAAATTACTGGGAACGGTTGAAGTCCCTTGATTTTTATTTCTTGGAACGCAGGCGAGAGATATATATGATAATATACACTTGGAAAATTCTAGAGGGATTAGTACCAAACTTGTACACGAAAATCGCTCCCTTTGAAAGCAAAAGACTCGGCAGGAGATGCAACATTCTCCCAATAAAAAGCAGGGATGCCACGAGTACACTGAGAGACAACACAATAAGTGTCCGGGGCCCAAGACTGTTCAACTGCCTCCCACCATACATAAGGGGGATTACCAGTAGAACCCTGGCTGTTTTCAAGAAGGCACTGGACAGGCACCTAAAATCAGTACCTGACCAGCCGGGCTGTGGTTCGTACGTCAGTTTGCGTGCGGCCAGCAGTAACAGCCTGGTTGATCAGACCCTGATCCACCACGAGGCCTGGTCTCAGACCGAGCCGCGGGGAGCGTTGACCCCCGAAACCCTCTCCAGGTATACTCCAGGGTTTATTGAGTAGAATTCTAGCTAATACCTTCGAAATGTCTGAGATGGCGATTAAAGACGACTCGAGGCATTTACGTCTGCGGAAGTTTGCTTCTTTGATCGCTAGGCGGGCGTCACTGAATCTCATAAGATGGTTGGAGGAGATTTTGTGCTGCACATATGCATTGTTCAAGTTGTCGTTTTTGCATGCATGTTCATTGAGACTTGTTTGTAGGGTGCGGTGAAACACATCACTTCACTTGGCACCTTTATATTCACACTGTGTCTTTGTATTATTTGTAACGGCTTGACAAAGCCCCTGAAGAGCGAAACGTTGCCACAATAAAATGTCACATTAGTTGCATCTGTGTCTTTATACATAATATTTTGTTTGTTCGATAGCTGATGTAGATATAATTAAGACCATCTTAAATATTTTAGTAGTGTATGGTTTTTCTTTAGGACTGATATAAAATATTCAGCATTTGCTGTGGTTGGATAATGGTAATTTTTAAAAGTAGCGAATTCTGTAATTTGAAAGTCAAGGATGGAGGTAGCATTGCCAGAGGCTAACATGTTAAC
This sequence comes from Cherax quadricarinatus, assembly GCF_026875155.1. Taxonomy (NCBI): domain Eukaryota; kingdom Metazoa; phylum Arthropoda; class Malacostraca; order Decapoda; family Parastacidae; genus Cherax; species Cherax quadricarinatus. Next base: position 43,654,421 of record NC_069424.1, read on the forward strand.
CATTGGAACAGTTATTAATTCAGTATATATAACAAAGCTTGACTATTTCGTGAGGTTGTCAGGCTCATCAACTTGCTGATTCTGAAAGAAAGGTTTCTTTGGCTGTTCCGCCTGAACACTTATTAAAAAGGCGACGCGTTATAAATAACAAAAAAGACACAATACCGTGACTGGAACGATACACAAATAACCCGCACATAGAACAGAAGAACTTACGACGACGTTTCGGTCCGACTTGGTCCAAATGGTCTAAGTCGGACCGAAACGTCGTCGTAAACTCCTCTCTTCTATACGGGGGTTATTTGTGTAGCGATGCGTTATTTTTGGGTTGTAAGGTAAGCAAGGAATGCAGGAGCGCAGTGTGTTGCAGGAGCAGCGGAGGGGGATGGGCCGCCGCCACCACATCTGGCACCACGTGCTCGGGGTTGGGCTCCAACGTTAGTTTTTTATTATACATTTTCCTGCGGTAGTTTTTGAACAGTCTACAAAATTAAATATTTTAGGTTACTTTAAACTTAGCCTAAATTATTCTTTATTGACTTTAGGTACCCACCAAGAAGACAAAGGGACGGAGTAATACCAGGATTCTCTATGCAAATTGGGTTATATTACTGGAAGTGAGGTGTGTTCTGAGTGAGAAGCAACCAGTTCTGTGACTGTGGTACTACTTGTTTCCCGAAAAATGTTAACTTTATGTTGCTCTGAGATGTATCTAGGGATTGATAGTGATGAGTGGGCGATTACAAGGGGGATAAACTTCATTCGGTTTTTAATTTCTACACTGCAATAAGCACATAAACGAAGATTTAACTTTACTACCCTAAAGGGTGATGGGCTAAGGGTCATCTGAGTTACCAATAGTTTCACAAATTCCTCGATCATTAGTGGCCATATTGGTGTCAAATCCACTAAACTCGCGTTCTGTATTACTTTCTGAGAATAGGAAAGTGTTTATATTTAAGATAGCACAAAACCCAGCTAGTATGATTGTGATGAAAATACAGGTGAGTTATTTAAAAAATTGTTCATGCACATAGAGGATTGTTAAACATAACATAAATTATATTTTTTTGTTTTCCTTTGAGTCATACAAAGTTATGTTAGTTAAACATTCCCCAGTGGATTGTGTTTTAGGTGCGTATTGATCTTATTGTAATACAGATATAATTTGATAAAATTGTAGGCTCAGAAGAAAGTCATTAATTATGCAGTGCATTTCGGGGAAACTAATAATAAGGCTTACATACTGCTTAAATCTAGACCTGCTATACAATTAATGTCACTGAGAAACGGTACAGCTTGAGTAATTCATTACAATCCCAAGTATAGTGAGACAGGTTGTAAATGAGTTGGTTAATTACAAATAAATTATAGTTTAATAATCTGCATTTTGTTATTGGTTGAATTGAAGTGGTGAAATCAAAACATGAGAATTTAAAGTTTATGGATATAACCATATGAAGTTTAAAGGTGCTTTTTTAACAATATTTGTAAAGGTGCTGGCAGATGGGGAACTTCTGGCATTTTGTTCCAAATTTTTTTGGGTCTTTTATTTGTATGGAGTTTTTTTTTTAACAGGTAGAGTCGTGCACTTGGAATGTCAGAGATACTTGCTTATTGTATTGTGTCTCTGTGTTCTGTTGCAACTCTCCAAATCTGTAGGGGGTCCCTTTCATTGGATCGAGTTTGATCCAGTGACGGAGAGAGTAGCCCTTTATTTATTTATTTATTTGAACATGATACATAGAAGTACAAAGAAATACAGGGGTTAAGTGTAACATGCCAAAGCCCCTTGTATGCAGAGCATTATGGACAGGCTTAAAATTAACTTAAGATTAACTAAGCAGTGATATATTCAGTGGTAAACATTATTGTAAACAGAACAATTAAGCACAAATGAGTATTTCAAAGACTGGTCATATGGTCATTTACTGTGTTGCTGAGCATTCAGTAGAATGGAGTATTCTGTTAGGTAATGTAATTAAAAATAACAAAGTTTGATTGGGTCACAGGTTAAACATTTATGAGATACAATTATTCAGTATTTATTTAGTTGTGGGTGAGTAAGTGATTTTTAAGAAGAGACCTGAATTTATAAAGTGTTTCTTTTATATTGACAAGTAATGAATTCCAGATTATTGGGCCTTTTATGTGCATTGAGTTTTTGCATAGTGTGAGATGAACACGAGGAACATCAAAGAGTGATCTCTGCCTTGTGTTATGGTCATGTGTTCTGTTGAGGTTGGTAAGGAGGCGTTTGAGGGGAGGGTTTATATCCGAGTTAAGTGTTCTATGTATGTAGTAGGTACAATAATAAGTATTGATGTTTTGTATGGTGAGTAGGTTTAGAATTTTGAATATTGGTGGAGTGTGCTGCCTGTAGTGGGAATTTATCATTTTGACTGCAGCCTTTTGTTGGGTAATTAATGGTCTGAGATGGTTTATTGTTGTTGAGCCCCATGCACAATTCCATAGGTGAGATAGGGGTAAATAAGTGAGTGAGTAGGGCCAGGAGGGCTGACTGTGGAACATAGTACCGTATCTTCGATAGTATGCCTACGGTCTTGGAAATTTTCTTGGAAATTTGTTATATATGTGTTTGAAATTTGAGTCTATTATCAAGGTGGATTCCTAAGAATTTTCCCTCTGTGAGCTTTGTGATAGGTGATCCATTTATCATTATGTTAAGAGGGACATCTGTAGCTCTGTTATCAAACTGAGTGAAGTAGATTTTGTCAATGTTGAGATTAAGTTTGTTAGTCCTCATCCAGGTAGATATTTTCTGTAATTCGGTATTCACAGTATTGGCTAGCATGACTGGGCTCGGGTGAGAGAAGACGTATGTAGTGTCATCTGTAAATAGTGTGGGTTTGAGTAGTTGCGATACATTTGGTAGGTCATTTATGTAAACGAGAAAGAAAAGAGGGCCAAGGACACTTCCTTGTGGGACACCAACCGTAAGTGGCTGTGCGGAAGAGTTTGCCCCATTTGTGTACACATATTGGCTTCTGTTGCTGAGGTATGACTTAAGGTAGTTGAGGGAGTGCCCTCTTATACCATAGTGCGACAATTTTATGTGGAGCAAGTCATGGTCAACTGTATCAAAAGCTTTACGTAAATCAATGAAGATCCCCAGTGGGACTTCTTTTTTCTCTAGTGCAGTGTATATTTGTTCTAGCATGTGTATAATATTATCATTCATATTTTTAGTAGGCCTGAACCCAAACTGACAGGGGTTGAGTATGTTGTGGGAGATGAGGTAGGAATAGATTCGCTTATGAATTAATTTTTTGAAGATTTTTAGAGAGGGTGTAAGTTGGATATTGGCCTATATCGGGGTGACCCTCGCTATTTTGAGAATTGTAGGGAAGGTAGAGGATTCGGTGGATTTGTTAAAGTGTGTTGCAATGATTGGTGACAGCACTTGCGACGCTTTTTTTGTATATAAAGGGTGGTAAGGTATTTAAATCTTCTGTGTTGTTTTTTAGTGTGTTGATAATAAGGGAGACTTCTGTTGGGTTCATCATGTTCATCATCTTTATGATTCTTCCCCTTAAAGGGAGAGAATGGTATAGATAGTGAAAACTTTTGGGAGAGCTGTAAGGGTGGGGGTTGTTAAAGGTTCTCGGGAGAGCAGGTGGTCCATGGTGCGTATTTCCTGTGCACCACTAACGGGAAATTCTTTTACTTCCACCTCCAAGGACGCATGTACGTGATCTGTGTGTGAAAGATAAAGTCAGTTACAAAATAATATTTTAGAATAGGATACTCTAACTTGAATTATCCTATGTGTATGTATGTGTGTGTGTACTCACCTATTTGTACTCGCCTATTTGTCGTTGCAGGATCGAGACTCTGCTCCTGCCCCCGCCTATTCACTGGTCGCTACTAGGTCCTTCTCTCCCTGCTCCATGAGCTTTATCATACTTCGTCTTAAAACTATGTATGGTTCCTGCCTCCACTACATCACTTGCCAGACTTCCACTTCCTGACAACTCTGTGACTGAAGAAATACTTCCTAACATTCCTTTGACTCACCTGAGTCTTCAAATTCCAATTGTGACCCCTTGTTTCTGTGTCCCATCTCTGGAACATCCTGTCTCTGTCCATCTTATCTATTCCACGCAGTATTTTGTATGTTATCGTGTCTCCTCTAACCCTCCTGTCCTCCAGTGTCATCAGGCCGATTTCCCTTAACCTTTCTTAGTAGGACATTTCCCTCAGCTCTGAAACTAGCCTTGTTGCAAAACTTTGCACTTTCTTTAATCTCTTGACGTGCTTGACCAATTGTGGGTTCCAAACTGGTGCTGCATACTCCAGTATGGGCCTGACGCAAACGGTGTACAGTGTCTTGAACGATTCCTTACTGAGGTATCGGAACGCTATTCTCAGGTTTGCCAGGCGCCCATATGCTGCATCAGTTATCGGGTGTATGAGTGCTTCCGGAGACGTGCTCGGTATTATACTCACCCCAAGATCTTTTTTCTTGAGTGAGGTTTGCAGTCTTTGGCCACCTAGCCTATACTATGTGGTCTTTGCCTTTCCCCAGTCTTCATGACTTTGCATTTGGCGGGGTTAAATTCGAGGAGACAGTTGCTGGACCATGTGTCCAACCTGTCCAGGTCTCTCTGTAGTCCTGCCTGATCCTCATCTAATTTAATTCTCCTCATTAACTTAACATCATCTGCGAACAGGGACACTTCTGAGTCTATCCCTTCCATTATGCCATTCATATATACCAAAAATAGCACTGGTCCTAGGACTGACACCAGGGCCCCAAACGGAAATTCATTCCCCCTCCGGACTCGCTGATCTTTTGAAAGGTATTAGAAATTTTTAAAAAAAGTCCCTTTTTTCCTGTTATTTGGGGTGATTCCCCCTATTTGCATTATTTCTTGGGAGGAACTTGCCCCGGGCCTTTTCAGGCCCGAAAATTAATTCCCCCCCTCTCTTCCCGTCCTTTCCCAACAACCCCAAAACAAACCACCCCAAAAACCACCCCCAACCCACCCCCCAACCGGCCCCGGGGAAGAAAACCCCAAATTTTTAATGGAAAAAACCAAAGGGGAAATTGGTTTCTTTCCCACTCTAAAACCCCTTTCCCCATTTTTCCCCTTTTCCATCGGAGTATCGTTTTTTCGGGCCCCCCACCCCCCCAGGTAGTTTTTAAACCTTTTTTGGGAAAATTTCCCTAGTTAAAACCGCCTTTGTTGCCTTCACTTTTTTAATATTATTTAATTTTTTAAATTTTTTAATATTATTAGAAAATTTAAAAACCCTTAATATTTTAATATATAAAATTATTTAATAATTTAAAACCCTATTTAATTTTTAAAATTTAAAAAAAAATTTTTAATAAAAATTTTAAAAAATTAAAAATAAAATTTAAAAACTTAATATTTATTTTAAAATATATAAATTTTTTTTAAATTTATTTTAATAATTTAAATTTTTTTAAAATTTAAAATTCTAATTTTTAATTATTTAATATTTATAAATAATTTAAATTTTCCCATATTTTAAATTAAATATAAAAATTTATTTAATTTTTTATTTTTATATAAAAAAATAATTTAATAATTAATTTAAAATAAATATAATTTTATTCTTTAAATTTATATTTTATTTTTAAATTTTTATATCCTATTTATTTAAAATTTTTAAATTTTTAATTTTAAATTTTAAAAAATTAATAAAAATTTTTTTTAAAAAAAAAATAAACAAAAAAAAAACCAAAAATAAATTAAAAAATTTAAAAAAAAAAAATAAATTTTAATATATTTTAAAAAATCTATTATAAATATATTTTAAAAAAATTAAATTTATTAAAAATATATTTAATTTTTTATAAATATTTTATAATTATATATATATAAATATTTTTAAATAAATATATATATATATTATATATATATATTTTATATAAAATTTTATATAATATATATAAAATATATTTAAAAATATTATATAATATTATAATATATAAATTTTAATAAAATATAAAAAATATAAAAAATTAAAATAATTTTAAATATATATAAAAAAAAAATATAATTAAAAAAAATAAAAATATATATAATATAAAAAAAATTTTTATTAAAATATAAAAAAAATTTTAAAAAATATAATTATATAAAAAAAAATATAAAAATATATATATAAAAATAAAAATTAAAAATATAATAATAAAAATAAAAATATAAAATAAAAAATATAAATAGAAAAAATATAAAAAATATATATAAATATAAAAATTATAAAATATATTATATATATATAAAATATATTAATTATTATATATAAAAAAAATAATATATATAAATAAAAAAATATTTTAAAATAAATTTTAAAAATATATAATATAAATAAATATATATAAAAAATATATAAAATTTTATATATAAAATAAAAATATAATTTATAAATTTATATAAAAAAATATATTTTTTAATATTTATATATAAAAAATTAAAAATTATTAAAAATTTAAAAAAAAAAATATTAATATTATAAAAAAAAAAAATTTTAATTTTTTAATATTAATTTTTTTTTTTTTATAAATAAATTTGGGAAAAAATTTTAAAAATTTATTAAAAAATTATTATAATAATTAAAATATTATAAAAATTTTTTTTATTTTTTTTATTTATTTTTTTAAAAATTTTTTATTATAATAAAAAATTTTCCCTTAAAAAATTTTTAAAAAAAATAAATATAAAATTTTTTTATATATTTATAAATTTAAAAAAAAAATTTTTTTTTTAAAATTCTATATTTTAAAAAAAAAAAATTTATAAAAAAAAAATTAAAAATTATATATATATATAAAATAAAATTTTTTATATATATATTAAATTATAAAAATATATTATATTTAGAATAAAATATAAATAAAAAATTTTAAAATATTTAATATATATAAAAATATAAAATTATATATATATATAATATAAAATTTTAATATATATAAAATATTTAAAATATATAAAAATTTTTATAAATATAAAATTTTAAAAAATATTTATTTTATAAAAAATATATATAAAAAATATATAAAAATATATATATTTTAAAAATAAAAATTTATTATAAAAATATAAAATATATAATAAAATATATAATAAAAATATATATATATAAAAATATATAAAATTATATATAAAATATAATATATATAAAAATAAAATTTTAAAATAAAAATATTATATAAAAATTTAAAAAATAAAAATATTATAAAATATTTTAATATTTTATAAAATATATATAATAAATTTTAAAAAATTTAAATAATTTTAAAATATAAAAAATATATTATAAAAAATATATAAAATAAAATAAAAAAAAATATAAAATTATATATTTTTAAAAAAATATATATAATATATATATATATATTTTAAAAAATTATATATATATATAAAAAAATTATTATAAAATTATTTATATATATTTTTAAAAAATTTTATTATATATATAATATTATAAATATAATTTTATATATATTTTTAATTATATATATATATTATTATATATAAAAAATGGGGAAAATCAGGTGGGGAACGTCACGAGCGTTTTGTTCCAAAAGGGGCCCGTGTTGGGCCCTCCTATTTTCACAACCCTACATAAACGATATTGAAAAGGGCTTAAAGAGCAAAATAGCAATTTTTCCCGATGACCCCAAAAAAGGGCCGTCAAAATTTTCATTCTGGATAGGCTGAATAGACGTTTCCTTTTGTCGGAAAAGGGGCCCGAGGGCAGTTTATTATAAACAAATCCCAAAGTTTAAATTTTGGGGCAGGAAAAAAAACCATGCCAAATTTTTAAAACTAAAAAATTTTAGACCCTTAATTTTAAACGGATTGCAAAAAGGGTTTTAGGAGTTTTGGTTAGCAGAATCTAAAAACCAAGACAACAGTTCTTTAAATTTTCGCAGTGAAACTAAAAATCTTTGGCTTCTTTATCAAAACATAAAAAAAAGAGCCTCAGGTTTTTCCCTTCAACCTAATGTCCTTGGTTAGCCTCATTTAGATTATGGGCACATTTTTTGGTCACCGAAATTACAAAATTGGTTTAAAATTTCCTGGCAAACTAAAAAGGGAGGTTTACAAAGTTGTTTTCCCTTTTAAATCCAAAAATCTTCCCTATGGGACAGACTGAGGCCCTGAATCTGAAACTCTCAAAAAGGGTAGTTTTGGGGGGGGGTATAAATTGAGGTGTAAAAAGGGAAAAAGGAAAAAAAAAGGGGGATGTAAATAACGTGCTGAAAATATCTACCTAAAAGGGGACCCCCTTAGAAATTGGTTTTAATTTGGAAAAAATTCAGGTTTCAGGAAGGATATGGGAAAGCACGGGTTTGGTAAAGAGTTTGGGGTTATTTGGAACAAACTCCGAGTACATTTTAGGGGCTAGAACTTTTGTTTAGTTTTAAAAATGGGTTTAGAAAAAACCCCTGGTTAAAAAAAACCCAGTGGTCCCCCCACACTTGAGGTCACAGCCCCTGAGCTGTTTTTGGGGATTAGGGGTGGACGGTTACAAAGCTTTGGCTTGCTTTGCAGTGTTTTAAAAATTGGGTTTGGAGATTTTAAAGGAGGAGGCCCTTGCTTCTCCGGAGGGATTAGGGGTTGGCCCCCCAAAAAGGGTTCTGGGAGGGTTTTTAGGGGGTTTTGGAGTTTTGGGAAATGAGGCTTCTAGCAGTGAGGTCAGTCTGTCCCCCGCTGGGTGGGCTGTATTTTGGGGGGGTAAAATTTGGCTCCCACATGAGGTCACCCCAAACACCTGCTAAAAAGTGGCGAGGGGGTTCAATTTGGGGGGAGGCGCATCAGAGAAAGGGGAAATTTAAGAGTAAAGTTTTAAGGTAGGAAATCGTTCCTGTTTCTTCAGGATGAATGTACTTCAGTGGCCAGTAAGGAAAAGGGTATAAAATGCCCCTCAATGGAGGAAAGGGCGCATTCTTGTGGTTGGTGATCTAGGTAAGAAAAAAAATTGGCCGTGCTTTTGTAATGGGGAATAAAAGATGGGGAGATAAAAGTGTGTTTCCCCTTTGAGCGGGTGTTGGGGACATAGCCCAACAGGCGGGATAAAATCTTGTCGGGTTTAATGGGAAAAAGCCCATTTCTGTCTCAGTGCTGGTGGAAAGATACGGGGAAAGGGGTTGGGAGAAAAATAGCGCTAGTTTAAAAAGTACGGTCACTATAGATTTCTTTAAGTCTAAGGGACGGATCCCAATAAAATTAGCATCTTGCCTGGGGGGGGAAATAGGAAAAAGAAGGGTTTGTCTAGGGCAATTGGTGAAAAATTGCTGGCTAAACGTTTACTGAAAGGGAACTTGCTTTTCCCCATTCATTGACAACTAAAAACAACTTTATGGCAAAAAAAGAAATTTTATGCAAGGGATGGGGTACATCTCTCTGGGGCCCGGGGTTTTAAACATTTTCAGACCGTTGAGAAGGCCTTTGGGTGAAATCCCTATGTTTTAAAAAACGAAGAAGATAGGGTAAGGGGTGTGTGTGGGAAAAAACCCCAAGGTTTTGCAACACTGGGGTTCGAAACAGTAAATTAAAAAAGGGAAATTCAGCTTTAATTTATAAATAAAAAAATAGTTTCAGGTCAGCAAACAAAGGGGGACAGATAGGGCACCCAAGGGGGCCTAGCCCCCTTTAAAGGGTTTTACTATACTAATAGAAAAGGAGTGTAAGAAAAAAGAAAGATGAGCTAAGTTTAAAATTGCAAGGGGCCAGGAAAAAGATTTTAAAGGGGGGCAAATAAACAGAGACCGGGCCCTCAATCTGAAAGATAGAAAAATGCCCTTTTAAGGGTCACATACAAGGCAATAAATTTTCCCCACTGGGGGGTCAACAAAAAAGGTTGGTGGGAAGAAAGCGATGAAATTCAGAGAAAATTTTAAATTGTTGTTTTTGCCCAAGATACAAATTAAAAAGCGTCAGCCACTGAATCTTTTTGGGTTACAGCTTCTGAGGGCCAAAAAAAAACAAATTTTTGGGGTTTTTGATTTACAGGGCCCCAAATCTTGATGGGATTTGCTTAAAAACTTCTAGGGGACAAATTCGTAAGGAAATCTACAAACAAAATTTTGGCTAATGGGAGATTTAAATTTTATAGACGTTGACGGGAGCAATTTGCCCAGGAAAATTTATTTTCGGGGTGATTTTCCCTTGATACGATCCGGATTTTTTTTTTAAAAACTTTTTGTGACAGAGCCAACTGGGGGAAAATAACCTCCTTGATTTTGGTTCTTGCCAGGGGGGAAAAAACAAAATAATAACTTGAGGTTAATGATGAGCTTGGGGGGGAAAATGATCACAAAAACCTCATTTTTTAAATATCATGGAATTCCCCCCAATAAAAGGCAAAACAAGTCTTTGCCCCCGAAATTTCCCCTTGGGTGATTTTTAAGGCTGAAAAATTTTCTTAGGTGGGCTGAACGGGAAAGACCCCGACTAAGGGTCAGGTAGGTGGTGAGGTTTCCGATATGAGCTTTTTCCCGGGCAAAGTTCTAGGGTGCTCAATCAAATTAAGTTCCAAATTTGGGGAAAACAATAAACAAAAATGATCCTAAAAAGGATGAACCCAAAAGAAATTTAAAAAAACTAATTTGGGCAAAAAGAGGCCTATATAGGCAAATCAAAAAAAGGGGAGGGGCAATTAAAAAATCGGAAAATTTCAGTTAAAAAAGAAATAAAAAAAGGGGAAATTTGAAAAGGGAAAAAGAGATTAAGAGGTTTTAAAATTGCAAGAAAAATTTGAAAGGGGCTAACCCCCAAAAAGGGTTCTTTCCCCGGTATACAGAAGTAAGATCAGGACAAGATTTGGCCCACTCAAAAAATTCCTGGGGGGCAATCATTTACATGAAATTTAAAAAAAAGGAAAAGGGGGATTACCAGCGATATTCCCGAATGGGTAAAAATTTTGTTAAAAGGGCGATAAAAAACTGTTTCAAAATTAGGGGCACAAAATGGGCTGGTCCTTAGGCAAATAGGGTAAATTAAAACCTAACAAATCCCCCCGGCCCCGATGAACTGTATGCAAGGGTCCTAAAAGGGAAAGTAAAGAGGAGTTAGAAAAACCCTTTTGGGTAATTTTTCAACTATCACTACAAAAATGGCATGGGCCAGATAAGTGGGGAAAAAGGCAAAAGTGATACCCATTTTCAAAAGGGGAGGGACAGGTTCCCTTTTTCTTCAAACTATAGACCAATAAGCCCAACCTCCCTAGTGGGAAAATTTATGGAATCAAAAATTGCCGAGGCGTTCGAAGCCACCTTTAAAAAAACATAAAATTTAAAAAAAAGAACTCAGGGGTGGTTTTTCAAAGGGGCGTTTTCCCGCCTTACGAATTTGTTAACTTTTTTTTACTAAGGTATTTGAGGAGGGGAGGGTCATTTGGGAATGAATAAATATTGTGTACCTTTGGGCTTTAGTAAGGCTTTTGACAGGGTCCCACTCAAGACTATTGGAAAGGGAAAAATTTAAAGGCCCCCTGGAATGGAGGGGGAAATTTTTTCCCGGGTTTGGGGGCATGGTTGACCAAAAAGGCCCGCAGAGAGTTTGCATAAATTAGGGGGAAATCAGAGTGGGGGAAGCGCACGAGCGGTGTTCCCCAGGGGTTTTGTGTTGGGCCCCCTGCTGTTTTACATATACAAAAAGACATTTTTTGAGGGCAAAAAAAGCGACATCAGGGAAGGTTTTTCCGATGACACCAAAAAAGGCCGCCCAATTCCCTTCTGGGCGAGGACATTAAAAACACACCAAAAAAAATTTGAGTAAACTGATCATGGTCGGAGAGGTGGCAAAATGCAGTTTTATGACAAATGCAAATTTTTAAAAAGTTGGCAGGAAAATAACCCGCCCAAATAAACTAAAAAATGTGATCTTAAATTACGGATTGCGGGAAAAAGGGTTTAGGAGTTCCCGGTTTGCAAAAATCTGAAAACCCGACAAAAAAGTGAAAAGGGGTTTTTGCAAAAAAGCTTTTTATCAAAAATCAAAATAAAGGATCCCCCAGGTTGTTCTTTTAACTCTTTAATCCCTTTGGTTTTTGGCTCCCTTTAGATTAGCTGCACAGTTTTTTGGGCACCGAAATTTCAGAATGGATATAAATGCCCGGAAAATGTTTCAAAAAAGGATGACAAAGTTGATCCCTTGTATCAGAAACCTTCCCTATGAGGGTAGACTAAGGGGCCCTGAATCTTCACCCCCTAGAAAGACGTAGAATTAGGGGGGAAATGATTTTAGGGGTTTTAAAAGGAAGACCGGAATAAATAAAGGGGATGTTAAAAAAGTGTGCTGAAAATTAAGGGCACATGTGCAACATCTGGGTATCTTTTGTAGACTTTCGCCCCTCCAGTGGGGTTTTTCAATACAGAATTTTAAGGGCTAAAAGGAAAACAGTAAACATATAAAAATTGAGGGGAATCAGTCCCCCCGGGCCCCCGGGGTTTGTTTTTTTCACAGCAAACGGGTAGAGGGGAATCTGGAAACCAAAAACAAGAAAACTGGCGGGTTTTATTTGGCGTCAGGGGATTTGGGACGGGGGAAACAGTCCTTTCCCATTATGTCCTAGAATCTTTTATTGTTTAAAACCACTGGTGGCGGGAAAAAGTCTTCAATAAAGGGTATCCCGATGTTTCACATGTGTCTTAACTTTTAAAATTTTTCGGTATTTTAACCCTTTTTTGCACAAATTGCAACAAATTTCAAAAAAACCCTTGGGAAACTTGGTTCAAGGCCCTTACAAGACCCTTTTTCCGGCGCTGCAACTAAAACCCTCTCTTTGGGAAGGACCTACTTTCCCCTGGGGGAAACCCGGGCCCACCAGTGACTTTGCCTTCGTCTGCTGCCCGTTTCCCCTTTTCCCTGACGCCTATTAACCGCCGTCTTCTTTTCTTTTCTCCAAAATTCTCCTCTAAACCCCGAGCTTTGAACCTTTAAATCCCAAAGGGCCGGAGGGGTGATTACCTTTAACTTTTGGTATAGTTTTTACTGTCTTCCCATTATTGGGCCTAAATTTTTAAATTTATAAAGCCATGGATGGGAAAAAGTCTACAATAAAGATATCCGATGTTGCAAAATGCTTAACTTTCATATTGTCGGTTTTTTTATACCTTTCTTTTCCCCAAATTTGGGTGCTAAAAAAAACTTGCCTGACAAAGGGCCGCACAATGGTTTTAAATTAGAAAAATTCAGATTTAGGAAAAATAAGGGAAATAAAAAATGGGGTAAATTTTATAAAAAATAAAAGTTTAAAAAAAGGCCAAAAAAAAAAATTTTTTTTTTTAAAAATAAAAAATAAAAAAATTAAAATATGGGTGGAGGGAATGTTCCAAAATTCCCACCGGCTTGCCTGCCCCCCTTAAATCAAGGGGAAAATTTACCCAAGGGGGAACAGGCAAGCCGGTAGGAAAACTTGGAACCCCCCCCATTTCCCCTACCTGCCCAATTTTTTGTTCCCCTTTGGCTTTAAAAAAATTTGGGGGGTTTTTTCCCTTAACCCCTTATTTCCCCCAATTCCCTTTCCTCGTGTTTTTGAATTTTTCCAACATTCCCTTTGGGTTGGGACCCCGCTAGGCCTAGGGAATTTTTGCAATTTTTCCTCCTTTTTTTAATTTTTTCCCTTTTTAAAAATTTTCCCCCTTTTTAGGGTTTTCCGGGGGATTTAAGGGGCCCCCCGGGGGTTTTTTCCCTGGGGAACCTTTTTCCCCCGGGGGAATTTTAGGTTTATAACCAGGGGGTGTTAAGTTTCCCAAAAGGCAGTAAACTAAAAAGCCAACCCGGTGAAAAGGTTCAACCCTTTTTGGACTTCCAATTTTTTTTCTGGGAAGGGGGCCAGGGGGGAGGGAATTCCCCCAAATTTCTTTATTTGGGGGCCTTTAACCGTTTTGGGGGCTTTGGTTTTCCCAGTTACAATGGCCCCCAAAATTTAAAAAACTTTTTCGCCCCCGTTTTTAAATTCCTTATTGTTTTATTGTGGCAGGATTTGGGGCCTTCCCTTTAGGAATTTTCCCTTTTTTTATTAAAAATCTCCCTTCCCCCGCCAACCGAAAATTTTTAAATTTTTGGTGCTCCAAATTTTCCCGTAGAAATGTTGAAAAGGAATTTTAGGGGTTACGGAAAGGATTTCCCCTTTTGGGCCCTCTCTAGTCGTTTACCTGTTTGAAAAGGGGGAAATTTAATGTAAAAGGGGCGTAAAATTCCCCCCTGAAACCCCCCTTTTAAAAACCCTTTTGTGGTTTTTTAATCCTCTTTAGGTTCTCCTTTTTCCATTCCCTTTTAAATTTTTCTTTTGATTGGTCCCCTGGGGGACTGGTATTAAAATTAATTCCCCACCCTTCAACCCCCCAATACCCTTTAAAAAATTAAAAATTTTTCCGCCCCCTTTTTCCAGGGTTTGTTGTTTAATTTTCTTTTTTAATTATCTCCTCCAATTTTTCCAAAAAACGGGGGTTGGTTTTGTCCCCAATTGAACTAAGGAAATTCCCCTTTTTTAAAATGGTTAATTTTTATTTTTTAACCGGTCCTCCCGGAGGAATTTTAAAGTACCAAATTTGCAAGTCCCCTTTTTTCATTTCCCAAAAAATTTTTAAAAGGTTTGGGGTGGGTTTGTTTTTTTAATTTTTTATTTTTTAAAGGGAAAAAAGTTCATTGTGCCCTTTTGCAAAAGTTTATTTTGCGCCCCCAAAATTTTTAATTCTGGAATACCTGGGGTTTCCATTTTTAGGAAAGTTGAAAAATTCTCCCCCCTTTCCCTTATTCCCTTTAGCACCCGGGATTTTTGGGCCCAATTACCCTGATTTTTTCCCTTTGAAAAAAAGCTTTTTTGCCCAAAACTTTGAATTTAAAATCTAAATTTTTTTGGTTTTCTTTCCCATTTTTTCCAAGGAAAATATGTATCCAATTGTGCCCCGAAGGTATAAATCCGAAAAAATTTAAATTAAAAATTTTTAAACATTGGTTTACCTTTAGGTTAAGTTTGATCTGGTTTTCCCAAAATTTTGGAACATAATTGAAAACAGAAAAACTATTTTAAAAAAAAAGGAACCCGCCCCCCCCGCCTTAGGGGGTTTTTCAACCCAAACCAATAATTTTGTCCTATTTAAACAGCCAACAAAGTCAGGCAAATTTAACCTTTTTTTGGGGAATTCCTTTAAATTCGAGGATTTTATACCTTTTTCCCCAACGCTTCTTTTCCCCAAAAAAGCCTAAATTTGGGGGGCCTCCCACGGGAAACCCAATTACAAATTATAAACCCTTTTCTCTACCCGTTTTTCAAAAAACCGGATGTAAAAAAGCCCATCTCCTTTTCCTTTTTCAAATTCTCCACAACCTGTTGAAACCCCAACCCCCAACTTTTTAGGGATGTTTTCCAAAACTTCCCCGGGTTTTTATTCCCCTTTTGTTTTCCCCCAAAAAAACCCCCAAAAAATTTTTTTTTGGTAAAGCCGGGAGTAAAGGTAAGGGTACTACTCCCCCTCTAATGGGGGTAAGCGTTTTCTTGGGGTTGGTGACTCCAGGTAAGTTATTGGCCGGCTTTTTTAATAGGAATAAAAGAGAAGAAGAGTGTGCTTCCCTGGAGCTGGTTTTGGGGGACATATCAACAGGCGGGAAAATACATGTCAGGTAATGGAACAACCCCCATTATCTGTCTCAGTGCTGGGGGAAATGTAGGGAAGGGGTAGGAGAGAAGAGCGCTAGATAAGACAGGTCGCAAAATTTTCATTAAGTCAAAGGGGAGGGAAACCCAATAAATTTAGCATTTTGCCTAGAAGGGGAGTAGGAAATAAAAGGTTTGTCTAGGAAATTTGGTTGAAAAATTGCTGGCTAAACAATCTGAAAAGGGAACTTGCAATCCCTTTCATTGACAACTGGAAAACTTTTAGGGGAAAACAGATATTAGCAAGGGTGGGGTACTTTCTCCTGGGGGCTGGGGTATTATCACTTGCAGACTCGATTGAAAAGGGCCCATTGGTGAAATCCCTATGATTTTAAATGATAGAAGATAGGGGTTTATGGGGTGGTGGGAAAAAAGCAGGTTGCACACTGGGGTTCGAAAACGAAAAAATGTAAAAGGCATTCGCATGAATTAAAATAAAAAAAATGATCGGGTCAGCAAAAAAAGGGGGGACCAAGGGCAAAAGGGGACTAGCCCTAAGGTTTTTACTATACAAATAGCGGGAATGTAAGAAAAAAATTAATGAAAAGTTTAAATTGAAAGTGCAGGAAACATAGATATTTTTGCTATAAAAAGACCTGGCTAAATTGAAAATAGAGAAACCCCTCTGAATGTCACATAAAAGGGGCAAAAAATTATTCCACATGACAGGGTCAACGGAAAGGGGTGGAGTAGGATGATTCAGAGACAATTAAATTGTTGTGTTAGACAAGATATCAAATTAAAGCGCCCACCACTGAATCTGTTTGGTTACAGCTTCTCCCGGGGCGAAAAAAACTAATTTTGGGTGGTTTACGGGGCCCCCAAAATCTTGATAGGGAGTGCAGTAAACTTCTATGGGGCGAAATTCGTAAGGGATCACAAACGAAAATGTTGTGCTAAAGGGGGTTTCAAATATAGAAGATTGACGAAACAATTTGACAGAAATTTTGTCAGGGGACTTTCTTGATACGATCCAGATTGTTTTTTAAAACAGTTTGTGACAGAGCAACTGGGGAAAAAAACCTCCTTGACTTGGTTTTTGCCAGAGGGAAACACAAATTTAAAAATCTTGAGGTTAAGATGAGCTTGGGAAAGTGATCACAAATCACCGTTTTAATAATCATGGGAATTCCCCTAAAAAAGGCAATCAAATCTCTGTCCCTGACTTCCGCGGCTGTTTCATAGGACTGAAAAAATTCTTAGGGGGGCTAACTGGAAAGCCCACTAAGGGTCGTAGGTGGGATGGATGCCGATATGACGCTTTCCAGGGGATAGTTTTAGCTGCCATCAAAATTTTGTTCCAAATAGGGAAATCAATCAAACAAAAAAAGATCCTAAATGGATGAACAATAGATTAAAATACTAATTGGCAAAAAGGGCATATATAGGCAAATCAAAAAAAAAAGGAGGGGGCAATTAAGAAATCGATATATTTTAGTTAAAGAGAGAAATAAAAAAAAAAAATTAGAAAAAAACAAAAAGAGATTATGAGTTAAAGTTGCAAGAGATTCGAAGACAACCCCAAAAGGATTTTTTCAGGTATCAGAAGTAAATCAGGGGCAAGAAAAGGCCCCCTCAAAAGTTCCTGGGGAAACTCACTGAAGTGAAAAAGAAATTTTAGAATTTTTTAAAACACATACTTCCTCTCAGTTTTTAACAGGGGGTACCAGGATACCCAGAAATGAAAATTATGTGGAACGGACATAATAATGTGCACGATTGGGGTACAATGACATGGTTTAGGCAAAAGATAAATTAAAGCCTAAAAAACCCCCCAGGCCCTGATAAAATTTTGCAAGGGCCTAAAGGAATTAAAAAGAGGAGCTAGCAAACCTTTGGCTAATTTTTCAACATATCACTACAAACTGGCAGGGCCGATAAGTGGAAAATGGCAAATGTGATACCTATTTTTTAAAGCAGGTGACAGGTCCTTTTCTTCAAAAATATAGACCAATAAGCCTAACCCCATAGGGGAAAATTTTTGGAACAATAATTTCCCAGGAGTTCGAGCACCTTGAAAAGCATAAATTAACAAAAATCTCAGCGTGGTTTTACAAAAGGGGGCGTTCCCCGCCTTACGAATTTGTTAAAATTTTTTTACAAGTATTTGAGGGGGGTAGATCTGGTAATGAAAATGTATTTTTGTACATGACTTTAGAAGGCTTTGACAGGGCCCACATCAAGCTACTGAGGAAAATTAAGGCACATGGAATTGGAAAATTTTTTTTGGATAGAGGCATGGTGACAATAGGCACAAAGTTTCATAAATAGGGAAACAAGTGGGGGAACTCACGACGGGGTTCCAAGGGGTCATGTTGGGCCCCCCCTTTTACAATATACATAAACGACTAATGAGGGCATAAAGAGCGACATCAGCAAGTTTGCGATGACACCCCAAAATAGGCCCGTCGAATTCATTTTGACAGACATTAGAACACACCAAGAAGATTTGAGTAAACTGATGCAGTGGTCGGAGAGGTGGCAGATGCAGTTTAATATAGACAAATGCAAAGTTCTAAATGTTGGACAGGAGAATAACCATGCCACATATAAACTAAATAATGTAGATCTTAATATTACGGATTGCGAAAAAGATTTAGGAGTTCTGGTTAGCAGTAATCTGAAACCAAGACAACAGTGCATAAGTGTTCGCAATAAAGCTTTATATCAAGAATCATAAATAATAGGAGTCCTCAGGTTGTTCTTCAACTCTATACATCCTTGGTTAGGCCTCATTTAGATTATGCTGCACAGTTTTGGTCACCGTATTACAGAATGGATATAAATGCTCTGGAAAATGTACAAAGGAGGATGACAAAGTTGATCCCATGTATCAGAAACCTTCCCTATGAGGATAGACTAAGGGCCCTGAATCTTCACTCTCTAGAAAGACGTAGAATTAGGGGGGATATGATTGAGGTGTATAAATGGAAGACAGGAATAAATAAAGGGGATGTAAATAGTGTGCTGAAAGTTAAGACACATGTGCAACATCTGGATATCTTTATTGTAGACGTTTCGCCATCCAGTGGCTTTATCAATACAGATTCTAGGACATAATAGGAAGACAGTAGAACTATATACAAAAGTTGAGGTAATCAGTCCCTCGGCCTTGGAGTTAGTGTTCACAGCATCGTGGTAGAGGAGAATCTGGAGCAAAGACAAGAAGACTGGCGGTTATATAGGCGTCAGTGGATAGGGACGGGCAGCAGTCTTCCTATTATGTCCTAGAATCTGTATTGATAAAGCCACTGGATGGCGAAATGTCTACAATAAAGATATCCAGATGTTGCACATGTGTCTTAACTTTCATATTGTCGGTATTTTATACCTTTCTTGCACAACTTGTCAGACACTGCAACATCATGGAATCTTGGTTCAGAGGACATCTACAAGACCTTCTTCACGGCTGCTGCAACTAACCCATCTCTTTGGGAAGGACCTACTTCCACTGGGGAATCCCGCCTACCAGTGACTTTGCCTTCGTCTGCTGCCCGTCCCTATCCACTGACGCCTATATAACCGCCAGTCTTCTTGTCTTTGCTCCAGATTCTCCTCTACCACGATGCTGTGAACACTAACTCCAAGGCCGAGGGACTGATTACCTCAACTTTTGTGTATAGTTCTACTGTCTTCCTATTATGTCCTAGAATCTGTATTGATAAAGCCACTGGATGGCGAAACGTCTACAATAAAGATATCCAGATGTTGCACATGTGTCTTAACTTTCATATTGTCGGTATTTTATACCTTTCTTGCACAAATAGTGTGCTGAAAATATCTTGCCTAGACAGGACTCGCAGCAATGGTTTTAAGTTAGAAAAATTCAGATTCAGGAAGGATATAGGAAAGTACTGGTTTGGTAATAGTTGTGGATGAGTGGAACAAACTCCCAAGTACAGTTATAGAGGCCAGAACGTTGTGTAGCTTTAAAAATAGGTTGGATAAATACATGAGTGGGTGTGAGTTGGACCTGATTAGCTTGTGCTACCAGGACGGTTGCCGTGTTCCTCCCTTAAGTCAAGGTGACCTGACCTGACTAGGTTGGGTGCATTGGCTTAAGCCGGTAGGAGACTTGGACCTGCCTCGCATGGGCCAGTAGGCCTGCCGCAGTGTTCCTTCGTTCTTATGTTCTTATGAGGGGGTGTGGGTGGGTGTGCGTTGGACCTGATCAGCTTGTGCTACTAGGTCAGTTGCCGTGTTCCTTCAGTGAATGTGACCTGACCTGACTAGGTTGGGGCATTGGCTTGGACCTGCATCGCATGGGCCAGTAGGACTGCTGCAGTGTTCCTTCTTTCTTATGTTCATATATACCTGGAGGTTATTCCGGGGATCAACGCCCCCGCGGCCCGGTCCATGACCAGGCCTCCCGGTGGATCAGGGCTTGATCAACCAGGCTGTTACTGCTGGCCGCACGCAGTCCAACGTACGAGCCACAGCCCGGCTGATCCGGCTCTAACTTTAGGTATCTGTCCAGCTCTCTCTTGAAGGCAGCCAGGGGCTTATTGGCAATTCCCCTAATACTTGATGGGAGGCTGTTGAACAGTCTTGGGCCCCGGACACTTAAGGTGTTTTCCCTTAGTGTACCAATGGCGCCCCTACTTTTAATTGGGGGCATTTTGCATCGCCTGCCCAGTCTTTTACTTTCGTAGGGAGTGATTTATGTGTGCAGATTTGGGACCATTCCTTCCAGGATTTTCCATGTGTAGATTATGATATATCTCTCCCTCCTGCGTTCCAACGAGTTCAAGTCAAGTGCTTCCAAGCCTTCCCAGTAGTTAAAGTGCTTGACAGAACTTATACGTGCAGTAAAGGATCTCTGTGCACTCTCTAGATCTGCAATTTCACCTGCTTTGAATGGAGATGTTAATGTACAGCAGTATTCCAGCCTAGAGAGAACAAGTGATTTGAAAAGGACCATCATTGGTTTGGCATCTCTCGTTTTGAACGTTCTCATTATCCATCCTATCATTTTCTTTGCACTTGCGATCGTGGCACTGTTGTGATCCTTGAAAGTGAGATCCTCAGACATTACTACTCCCAGGTCCCTTACATTATTTTTCCGCTCTAGTGTATGGCCAGAGTTTGTAGTATAATCTGTTCTAGTTATTATCTCCTCCAGTTTTCCATAACGGAGTGGTTGGAATTTGTCCTCATTGAACATCATATTGTTTACCGTTGCCCACTGGAAAACTGTGTTTATATCTTCTTGGAGGTTAACCGCGTCCTCAGCAGATGACAGCCTCATGCAGATCCTAGTATCATCCGCAAAGGATGTTACGGTGCTGTGGTGTGTATCTGTCTATGTCTGATATGAGGATGAGGAATAAGATGGGGGCGAGTACAGTGCCTTGCGGAACAGAGCTCTTCACTATGACAGCCTCCGATTTAACTCTGTTGACCACTACTCTGTGTTCGATTTGTTAGGAAGTTGAAGATCCATCTCCCCACTTTCCCAGTTATTCCTTTAGCACGTATTTTTGGGCTATTACGCCATGATCGCATTTGTCAAATGCTTTTGCAAAGTCTGTGTATATTACATCTGCATTCTGATTTTCTTCCAGTGCATCCAAGGCCATATCATAGTGATCCAGTAGTTGTGCAAGACAGGTATACAATACCGACAAGATGAAAGTTAAGACACTTGTGCAACATCTGGTTATCTTTATTGTAAACGTTTCGCCATCCAGTGGCTTTATCAATACAAATTCTTGGACATAATTAGAAAACAGAAGAACTATATACAAAAGATGAGGTAATCAGTCCCTCAGCCTTGGAGGTGGTGTTTACAACACCACCTACATCTTGTCGGTATTGTATACCTGTCTTGCACAACTTGTCAGGCACTGCAACATCATGGTATCTTGATTCAGAGGACATCTATATGACCTTCTTCACGACTTCTACAACTAGCCCATCAATTTGGGAAGGACCTACTTCCACTGGGGAATCCCGCCTACAAGTGACTATGCCCTCGTCTGCTACACGTCTCTCTTCACTGACGCATGTATAAGCGCCAGTCTCCTTACCAGTGCTTCAGAATCTCTACAACCACGGTGTTGTAAACACCACCTCCAAGGCTGAGGGACTGATTACCTCATCTTTTGTATATAGTTCTTCTGTTTTCTAATTATGTCCAAGAATTTGTATTGATAAAGCCACTGGATGGCGAAACGTTTACAATAAAGATAACCAGATGTTGCACAAAGATCCAGTAGTTGTGAGAGGCAGGAGCGACCTGCCCTGAACCCATGTTGCCCTGGATTGTGCAGATTTTGGGAATCCAGGTGATATGCAATCCTGCTTCTTAGCACTCTTTCAAAGATTTTTATGATGTGGGACGTCAGAGCTATTGGTCTATAGTTCTAAGCTAATGCTTTGCTGTCACCTTTATGGAGTGGGGCTATATCCGTTGTTTTAAGTGACTGGAATTTCACCCATGTCCAAGCTGCTCCTCCATAGTGTACTTCGGGCATGCAAGAGGGGTTTCTTGCAGTTCTTAATGAATACAGAGTTCCACGAGTCTGGGCCCGGGGCTGAGTTCATGGGCATGTTGTCAATGGCTTTTTCGAAATCTTTCGGAGTTAGGGTAATGTCGGAAATCTGGCATACATTTATGGAGTTTTGAGGCTCATGAAGAAATCATTTGGGTCGTCGATCCTCAGACTGATTAGTGGTTCACTAAACACAGAGTCATACTGGGATTTCAATATTTAACTCATTTTCTTGTTGTCGTCTGTGTAAGTCCCATCCTGTCTTGAATAAGGGCACGATACTAGATGTGGTATTTGCCTTGTTTTTGGCATATGAAAAGAACTATTTTGAGTTTCTTTCAATTTCGCTAATAGCTTTAAGCTCCTCCTATCTCTCCTTGTTCCTATAAGAGTCATTTAACTTAAGTTCGATAGTTTCCACTTCCCTGGTCAGCGCCTCCTTTCGTGTATCAGATATTCTAGCACTCCTGAGGAGCTCAGTGACTCTTCGTCGTCTTCTGTAGAGGGAGCATCTTTCTCTCTCCAGTTTACTCCTGCTCTTCTTCTTTCTTAGGGGAATATGCCTAGAACATGCTTCAGCTGCCAGGAAGTTGATCCTTTCAAGGCACTGGTTTGGATCCATGTTATTTAAGATATCTTCCCAACATGTTTCATTTAGGACATGGTTTGGTTTAGAAAGACACGTAAGCAAGCACTATAACATATTTATTAGAAAACGTTTCGGTCCTGGGACCTTGATCACTTCTAACATACAGAGGTAGAAAGACATTATATATATAGGCGGAGAGTGAGGTGTGACGCACGTGACCTGAGGAATGTCATAAGAACATAAGAATGTTGATAAATTAGACACATGTGTAACTCTTGGGTATCTTTATTGAGGAAACGTTTCGCCACACAGTGGCTTCATCAGTCCATACATAGGAGAAACTTGAAGAACAGGAGGAGAACATAAGAACATAAGAATGTAGGAACACTGCAGAAGGCCTACTGGCCCATACGAGGCAGGTCCTTATCAAAACGATCTCTACCTAAAGCTACTCAAGAAACAACTCCCGCACCCCCCAACACCAATCAAACCCAGCCCCTCCCACTCATATATTTGTCCAGTCTCTTCTTAAAGCTACCCAAGGTCCTAGCCTCTATCACCCCACTGGGAAGACTGTTCCACGCATCTACAACTCTGTTAGAAAACCAGTACTTACCTATGTCCTTTCTAAATCTAAATTTATCCAACTTAAATCCATTATTCCTGGTTCTTACCTGGTTCGACACCCTCAGTACTTTATTAATGTCTCCCTTGTTTATGCCCGTCATCCACTTATACACTTCAATGATATCTCCCCTCATTCTACGCCCTCCAGAGAGTGGAGATTTAAGGCTTTAAGTCTATCTTCATACGGGAGGTTCCTTACACAGTAAACCCTTTTTAGTCATTCTTCTCTGTATGTTCTCTAATGAGTCTATGTCCATCCTGTAGTAAGGGGACCAAAACAGAGCAGCATAATCTAAATGAGGCCTCACTAGTGATGTATGGCCTCATTTAGATTATGCTGCTCAGGTAATCAGTCCCTCAACCTTGAGTCGATGTAATAAAGTTGGTAGAATTACCGACAATATGTAAAGTAAAAGGACACAAGTGCAACTAATGTGACATTTATTGTGGCAACGT
The DNA here is from genome assembly GCF_026875155.1 of Cherax quadricarinatus. Lineage (NCBI taxonomy): Eukaryota > Metazoa > Arthropoda > Malacostraca > Decapoda > Parastacidae > Cherax > Cherax quadricarinatus. The sequence goes on from NC_069424.1 coordinate 43,678,253, forward strand.
TTCGCTCTCCAGGAGCTTTATCAAGCTTGATAAAGCTCCTGGAGAGCGAAACGTTGCCACAATAAATGTCACATTAGTTGCACTTGTGTCCTTTTACTTTACATTGAGTCGATGTGTTCAGTCCATCAATCTTCTACTCAAGATTGATGGACTGAACACATCGACTCAAGGTTGAGGGACTGATTACCTCATTCTCCTCCTGTTCTTCAAGTTTCTCCTATGTATGGACTGATGAAGCCACTGTGTGGCGAAACGTTTCCTCAATAAAGATACCCAAGAGTTGCACATGTGTCTAATTTATCAACATGTCGGTTCTCTGAACCATTCATCTACAAACATAAGAATGGAGGAACACTGTAGAAGGCCTACTGGCCCATGCGAGGCAGGTCCTTATCAAAACAACCTCTGCCTATGTGTACGAAAGGTATATAATACCGACAAGATGAGAGTAAGACACATGTGCAACATCTGGGTGTCTTTATTGTAGACGTTTCGCCATCCAGTGGCTTTATCAATACAAATTCCAGGACATAACTTGAAGACAGTAGAACTATGTACAGAAGATGAGGTAATCAGTCCCTCAACCTAGGAGTAGGTGCGAACAGCACCATAGTCGTGGAGATTCTGAAGCGGAAGAAAGAATCCTGGCGCTTTTATAGTAACGTCAGGTGAAGCAGACGAGGGCAAATTCACTGGTGGGCGGGATTCCCAGTGGAAGTAGGTCCTTCCCAAAGAGATGGGTTAGTTGTAGTAGTAGTCGTAGTTGTTTAAGGTTATGTACATGTCCTCAGAATTAAGATTCCATGATGTTGCAGTGTCTGACAAGTTGTGTACGAAAGGTATATAATACCGACAAGATGAGAGTAAGACACATGTGCAACATCTGGGTGTCTTTATTGTAGACGTTTCGCCATCCAGTGGCTTTATCAATACAAATTCCAGGACATAACTTGAAGACAGTAGAACTATGTACAGAAGATGAGGTAATCAGTCCCTCAACCTAGGAGTAGGTGCGAACAGCACCATAGTCGTGGAGATTCTGAAGCGGAAGAAAGAATCCTGGCGCTTTTATAGTAACGTCAGGTGAAGCAGACGAGGGCAAATTCACTGATGTTGCACATGTGTCTTACTCTCATCTTGTCGGTATTATATACCTTTCGTACACAACTTGTCAGACACTGCAACATCATGGAATCTTAATTCTGAGGACATGTACATAACCTTCACAACTACGACTACTACTACAACTAACCCATCTCTTTGGGAAGGACCTACTTCCACTGGGGAATCCCGCCCACCAGTGAATTTGCCCTCGTCTGCTTCACCTGACGTTACTATAAAAGCGCCAGGATTCTTTCTTCCGCTTCAGAATCTCCACGACTATGGTGCTGTTCGCACCTACTCCTAGGTTGAGGGACTGATTACCTCATCTTCTGTACATAGTTCTACTGTCTTCAAGTTTATGTCCTGGAATTTGTATTGATAAAGCCACTGGATGGCGAAACGTCTACAATAAAGACACCCAGATGTTGCACATGTGTCTTACCCTCACTCTGTCCGGTATTATGATACTTTGTACACAACTTGCAACACTGCAACATCATGAACTTAATTTGGGAATGTACATAACCTTCCAACTACACTATATACATACCATCTCTTTGGAAGGACCTACTTCATGGGAATCCCCCCACCAGAATTTCCCTGTCTGCTTCACCTGACGTTACTATAAAAGCGCCGGATTTTGCTTCTCGCTTCAGAATCTCCACGACTATGGTCTGTTCGCCCTATCCTAGGTTGAGGGACTATTACCTCAGTTCATTACAATAGTTCTACTGGTCTCAGTTATGTCCTGGAATTTGTATTAAAGCCACTGTAGATGGCGATAAGTCTACAATAAAGACACCCAGATGTTGCACATGTGTCTTACCCCAACTCTTGGGGGCCCATCATGAGGACGGTAGACGATAAACAGTGACTCCTGTGTTGTTGGGTTGGTGCTGCTTAAGTTCTGTATGCCAATGTTTTTGAAATTTGAGTTTCAGTGTTGCGTTCTATGAGTGGTGACGGCGTTAGTGAGGCTTCTAAGCAACCGTCGGCGTCTGAGGTCTGGTTCGTGAGAACGAGTTGTGCCACATTCCAGTTCACTAAATGCCCTGGAAGTCTCTGTGGAGGGCACATGCGTACCTTACATCGTCTCTGTTAGAGGCATTTCGATGTTCATTCAGGCGGACTGCAAGATCTCTGCCTGTCTCGCCTACATATTTCTTGGGACAGAACCCACAGGGGATAGCGTAGACGCCTGCTGTAGAAGTTAGAGGTGTGGGGCTGCGCTTCGAGTGAGGTCTTGATAGATGATGTGTTTTTGAGTAACGATTGAATGTTTACCATAGCAAGTGCGCGGCGAGTATTCGTGGCAACATCGCCACATGGGAGTACTATGAACTGTTTTGGGGGCTGTTCCATCTTTCTTCATCCGAGATTGCAGACTAAAGGCACAAGCTATCCTCAACAAACCGCCCATGGAACAGCCCCCAAAACAGTTCATAGTACTCCCATGTGGCGATGTTGCCACGAATACTCGCAGGGCACTTGCTGTGAGTAACATCAATGTTTCCACCAAAGAGATGGGTTAGTTGTACTACTACAACTAACCCATCTCTTTGGGAAGGACCTACTTCCACTGGGGAATCCCGCCTACCAGTGAATATGCCCTCGTCTGCTACACCTGACGTTACTATATAAGCGCCAGGATCCTTTCTTCTGCTTCAGAATCTCCACGACTATGGTGCTCTTCGCACCTACTCCTAGGTTGAGGGACTGATTACCTCATCTTCTGTACATAGTTCTACTGTCTTCAAGTTATGTCCTAGAATTTGTATTGATAAAGCCACTGGATGGCGAAACGTCTACAATAAAGATACCCAGATGTTGCACATGTGTCTTAATCTCATCTTGTCGGTATTATATACCATTCGTACACAACTTGTCAGACTCTGCAAACATCATGGAATCTTAATTCTGAGGACATGTACATAACCTTCACGACTACGACAACTACTACTACAACTAACCCATCTCTTTGGGAAGGACCTACTTCCACTGGGGAATCCCGCCTACCAGTGAATATGCCCTCGTCTGCTACACCTGACGTTACTATATAAGCGCCAGGATCCTTTCTTCTGCTTCAGAATCTCCACGACTATGGTGCTCTTCGCACCTACTCCTAGGTTGAGGGACTGATTACCTCATCTTCTGTACATAGTTCTACTGTCTTCAAGTTATGTCCTAGAATTTGTATTGATAAAGCCACTGGATGGCGAAACGTCTACAATAAAGATACCCAGATGTTGCACATGTGTCTTAATCTCATCTTGTCGGTATTATATACCATTCGTACACAAGGCTCCAAGGTGGTGGACTATTTTTGTTATTTCCTTCCATTTTTTCCGTTTCCTGCCACTAAAAAATCACCTGGAGTTGGGTTGTCGTAGCTACTATTGTTCGTGAACATTAAAATGGTATAAAATACCGACAGATTGTTAGGTAAGACACATATGCAACAGTTAGGTATCTTTATTTTGAAACGTTTCGCCTACACAGTAGGCTTCTTCAGTCAAGTACAGAAAAGTTGATAGAAGCAGAAGATACTTGAAGACGATGTAATCAGTCCATCACCCTTAAAGTTTTGAGGTGGTCAGTCCCTCAGTCTGGAGAAGAGCATTGTTCCGTTGTCTGAAACAATATGAAGTGGAAGTGACAGAATCGGGCCTTATATAGTCCCAGGAGGTGAGACGTAGGTTGATTTGGGAGGGCAGGTCCTTCTCAACCCCAGCCGTTCTCACTAGTAGAGGTTGTCGAAGTAGATGGTCTGTACCAAGATACCCTTGTGTTGCAGTGTCTGACAGAATGAACATTAAAATGGTATAAAATACCGACAGATTGTTAGTAAGACACATATGCAACAGTTAGGTATCTTTATTTTGAAACGTTTCGCCTACACAGTAGGCTTCTTCAGTCAAGTACAGAAAAGTTGATAGAAGCAGAAGATACTTGAAGACGATGTAATCAGTCCATCACCCTTAAAGTTTTGAGGTGGTCAGTCCCTCAGTCTGGAGAAGAGCATTGTTCCGTTGTCTGAAACAATATGAAGTTGAAGTGACAGAATCGGGCCTTATATAGTCCCAGGAGGTGAGACGTAGGTTGATTTGGGAGGGCAGGTCCTTCTCAACCCCAGCCGTTCTCACTAGTAGAGGTTGTCGAAGTAGATGGTCTGTACCAAGATACCCTTGTGTCTTACCTAACAATCTGTCGGTATTTTATACCATTTTAATGTTCATTCTGTCAGACACTGCAACACAAGGGTATCTTGGTACAGACCATCTACTTCGACAACCTCTACTAGTGAGAACGGCTGGGGTTGAGAAGGACCTGCCCTCCCAAATCAACCTACGTCTCACCTCCTGGGACTATATAAGGCCCGATTCTGTCACTTCCACTTCATATTGTTTCAGACAACGGAACAATGCTCTTCTCCAGACTGAGGGACTGACCACCTCAAAACTTTAAGGGTGATGGACTGATTACATCGTCTTCAAGTATCTTCTGCTTCTATCAACTTTTCTGTACTTGACTGAAGAAGCCTACTGTGTAGGCGAAACGTTTCAAAATAAAGATACCTAACTGTTGCATATGTGTCTTACCTAACAATCTGTCGGTATTTTATACCATTTTAATGTTCATTCTGTCAGACACTGCAACACAAGGGTATCTTGGTACAGACCATCTACTTCGACAACCTCTACTAGTGAGAACGGCTGGGGTTGAGAAGGACCTGCCCTCCCAAATCAACCTACGTCTCACCTCCTGGGACTATATAAGGCCCGATTCTGTCACTTCCACTTCATATTGTTTCAGACAACGGAACAATGCTCTTCTCCAGACTGAGGGACTGACCACCTCAAAACTTTAAGGGTGATGGACTAATTACATCGTCTTCAAGTATCTTCTGCTTCTATCAACTTTTCTGTACTTGACTGAAGAAGCCTACTGTGTAGGCGAAACGTTTCAAAATAAAGATACCTAACTGTTGCATATGTGTCTTACCTAACACTATTGTTCGTCTTGTGGGGTCTGTGCCTCCTGGTCCCTTTTAGATGGTATGCAGGGCAGTTGATGTTGTAACACTGCTTCTGGAGGACCAAAGGTGACACTTTTTTTGGGTGGAAAATATATTATTTTAAAAATTATAATATATAAAAATATATATAATATATATATATATAATTAAAAAAATAAAATATATTATAATATATATTGCAGACTCAAGAAAAACTACTGAAGTCCTACTGCCCAGGGTAGGCAGGTCCAGTTCTCACCAATTCCACAACCCATAGTGTACCGTCCAACCTATATGTATAACTACCTAAAGTTCTTGCCTCATTGACAATACTTGGGAATCTCTTCAACTCGTCTACAACTTTACTGCCAAACCAGTACGTCTCAGTATTCTTTCTAAATCTAAATTTCTCCAACTTGAGTCCACTGCTGATAGTCCTGTCTTGGACTCACAGCAGTGGACAAGCTATTTATATCCCCTTTATTTATTTCTCTTTAGAATTTGTACACTTCAAACAGCGCAAGTTCAGTGCCTTCAGCCTATTTTCAGAGGAATGGTTTCTAGTACATAGAATCAACATCTTTCTCTGCATATTTTCCAGCATGTTTATGGCGTCCTATAATGGGGAGACCAGAACTGAACAGCATAATATGAATGAGGTCTAACTAAAGATATATGAAGTATAACCTTAGGACCTGTATTTATTTATTCTTCCTGATATGAAGCCAAGAATTCTATTACCTTTATCATATACACTTATGCAATCGTTTTAGCTTTAAATTTCTGCTAACCAGATCTCCTAGATCTTTTCCGCATTCACTTTGACTAAGGCTTACATTCTTTAGCTTATAAGTGTCGTAGTTATTACCTTTTCCTGGGAATAGAATCTTATACTTGTCTGCATTGAATTGCATCTGCCACTTCTGCGATCACACCAATAACCTCTCCAGATCATCCTGTAGACGTCTAGTGTATACATCAGAAATTATTTGACGACCTATTTTAGTGTCACCACCAAACTTACTATGTCGCTATTTATTCCCTCAAAACAGCTGAGCAGATCCAAAAGCTGGAAATTACTCCGTAAATTAGCTGGACCTCAATTCCTTAAGCTTAGTTAAGGTAGATAAGAAGCAGGGCCAGAAGTTTTGGCTCGGCACCCTCAATCAGAGTTGGTTCATTATTGTGTGTGATGCAAGTTTAAAGTCCAAATTGAAGGGACTCCCAATATCACACGGAAACGAACATGCATATAAGCAAGAGTATTTTCGTTTAAAAGGAACTGTCATTCTGTCGTCAAGGGATCATACGAATGATCAGATCTTTACTAATAACATATTCCAAGGTGGGATTTGCTCAGTTATTTTTACTATTATAGGGAAGCGTTAGATCAGTAAGGACCTGGAAAGTGGACGGTAATCACGCGCGTCTCTAGCGACTTAGTAGAACATTTAAATCCCCTCGCTCCCTACACACCCTCCTACACATCCTCTCTCCTTGCTGCTCCCCCTCCCCCCTTCGCTCTTCAAACCCTCCCTCCACCAACTCGCTGCACTTCCTTTCTCCACATCCTCCCTGCATAGCTTTCCCTCTGTCCATTCTATATACACCCTTCATCCACTTAAAACACTTTTCACCCACCTAAAACACACTTTTCATCCACTTAGGTTAGGTAAGGTTCTTGCCTGTGAGTCCCTTCTTCAGGAAATAGGACAAGTGTTTCCTGACACGGGTCTTAGTCAGATGATGACCCGCCGTTGGAGCTTTTGGTCATCTGACCGAGGTCTTCCGCTGGCTTACCGGTCCACCCCTTTAAAAACCCACATAAAACACGCCCTTCCCCCACTTACAACATGGCTCGTTGGCAACGATCGTACTTCACACACTGAGTCCATGGTTCGATCCCCGACACGGATACCTGGAGTGCATAACCTGCCCGTAACTCCCCATGATTATACGTGGAGAGTGTTCCGGGGGTCAACGCCCCCGCGGCCCGGTCTGTGACAAGACCTCATGGTGGATCAGAGCCTGATCAACCAGGCTGTTACTGCTGGCTGCACGCAATCCAACGTACGAGCCACAGCCCGGCTGGTCAGGTACCGACTTTAGGTGCTTGTCCAGTGCCTGCTTGAAGACAGCCAGGGGTCTATTGGTAATCCCCCTTATGTGTGCTGGGAGGCAGCTGAACAGTCTCAGGCCCCTGACACTTATTGTATTGTCTCTTAACGTGCTAGTGACACCCCTGCTTTTCATTTGGAGGATGTTGCATCGTTTCTGCCGAGTCTTTTGCTTTCGTTATGTCGAGTGATTTTCGTGTGCAAGTTCGGTAATAGTCCTCTAGGATTTTTCAGGTGTATAAATTATGTATTCTCCCGCCTGCGTTCCAGAGGAGTACAGGTTCAGAAACTTCAAGCGCTCCCAGTAATTGAGGTGTTTTATCTCCGTTATGCGCACCGTGAAGGTTCTCTACATTTTCTAGGTCAGCAATTTCACCTCCCTTGAAAGGCGCTGTTAGTGTGCGGCAATATTCCAGCCTAGATAGAACAAGCGACCTGAAGAGTGTCATCATGGGCTTGGCATCCCTAGTTTTGAAGGTTCTCATTATCCATCCTGTCATTTTTCTAGCAGATGCGATTGATACAATATTATGGTCCTTGAAGGTGAGATCCTCCGACATGATCACTCCCAGGTCTTTGGCTTTGGTTTTTCGCTCTATTTTGTGGCCGGAATTTGTTTTGAACTCTGATGAAGTTTTAATTTCCTCATGTGGAAATGTTGGGCATGTTTCCTTACACCTGCTGTCCCTGTACACCTAACAGTAAGCAGGTACCTAGTTGTTAGTTGACTGGTGTGGGTCGCATCCGGAGGGATAAGAATGAAGGACCACAATGGAAATAAGACAGTCCTCGATGACCCACTGGCTTTCTTGGGTTATCCTGGGTGGCTAACCCTCTGGGTTAAAAATCCGAAGAAATCTTATCTTATATCTTATCTTAACACACCCTCCACCCCTCTTCAACACGTCTTCCACCCACTTTCAACACCATCCATTTACAACACCCCCCAACCCATTTTCAAAAAACCATCCATTACCAAACTCCCCCACCACTTTCAATACCCCCCCACCCACTTTCAAAACACCCCACCCACTTTGAATACACCCCGCCCACTTTTAGTACCCCTTACCCACTTTTAACACACCCTCCACCCACTTCAACACCTTCTGCCACTTTCAACACACCCTCCACCCACTTCAACATACCCTCCACCCCCTTCAACACCTTCCACCCACTTACACCCTCCACCCACTTTTGGGAAAATACCCCCACCCACTTTTAACACCTTCCGCCCACTTTCAGCACACCCTCCACCCACTTACAACATAACCTCCACCCACTTACAACATACCCTCCACATACTTTCAACACACCCTCCACCCACTTACAACATACCCTCCACATACTTTCAACACACCTTCCACACACTCAACACCCTCCACCACTGCCAGCACACTTTCCACCCACTCAACACCCTCTGTTCAAGTTCATGTAATGCTCAAGTCATAGTACATTTTGTTTCGAGTTTACTTGTATACATATAGTATTCTGTTCTTAAGACGATATTGAAATCATAGAGGCATGTACATAAGGTGAAGGAATATCAGTGGTAAAACATACTGAGAAATGCAGTTTATGGCATTTATTGGGAAGACGTTTCCTCCACCTGGGACTTTATCAGTCCATACAGATTATAAGAAATTACCTGGAGTTTACCTGGAGAGAGTTCCGGGGGTCAACGCCCCCGCGGCCCGGTCTGAGACCAGGCCTCCTGGTGGATCAGAGCCTGATCAACCAGGCTGTTGCTGCTGGCTGCACGCAAACCAACGTACGAGCCACAGCCCGGCTGATCCGGAACTGACTTTAGGTGCTTGTCCAGTGCCAGCTTGAAGACTGCCAGGGGTCTGTTGGTAATCCCCCTTATGTGTGCTGGGAGGCAGTTGAACAGTCTCGGGCCCCTGACACTTATTGTATGGTCTCTTAACGTGCTAGTGACACCCCTGCTTTTCATTGGGGGGATGGTGCATCGTCTGCCAAGTCTTTTGCTTTCGTAGTGAGTGATTTTCGTGTGCAAGTTCGGTACTAGTCCCTCTAGGATTTTCCAGGTGTATATAATCATGTATCTTTCCCTCCTGCGTTCCAGGGAATACAGGTTTAGGAACCTCAAGCGCTCCCAATAATTGAGGTGTTTTATCTCCGTTATGCGCGCCGTGAAAGTTCTCTGTACATTTTCTAGGTCGGCAATTTCACCTGCCTTGAAAGGTGCTGTTAGTGTGCAGCAATATTCCAGCCTAGATAGAACAAGTGACCTGAAGAGTGTCATCATGGGCTTGGCCTCCCTAGTTTTGAAGGTTCTCATTATCCATCCTGTCATTTTTCTAGCAGATGCGATTGATACAATGTTATGGTCCTTGAAGGTGAGATCCTCCGACATGATCACTCCCAGGTCTTTGACGTTGGTGTTTCGCTCTATTTTGTGGCCAGAATTTGTTTTGTACTCTGATGAAGATTTAATTTCCTCATGTTTACCATATCTGAGTAATTGAAATTTCTCATCGTTGAACTTCATATTGTTTTCTGCAGCCCACTGAAAGATTTGGTTGATGTCTGTCTGGAGCTTTGCAGTGTCTGCAATGGAAGACACTGTCATGCAGATTCGGGTGTCATCTGCAAAGGAAGACACGGTGCTGTGGCTGACATCCTTGTCTATGTCGGATATAAGGATGAGGAACAAAATGGGAGCGAGTACTGTGCCTTGTGGAACAGAGCTTTTCACCGTAGCTGCCTCGGACTTTACTCTGTTGACGACTACTCTCTGTGTTCTGTTAGTGAGGAAATTATAGATCCATCGACCGACTTTTCCTGTTATTCCTTTAGCACGCATTTTGTGCGATATTACGCCATGGTCACACTTGTCGAAGGCTTTTGCAAAGTCTGTATATATTACATCTGCATTCTTTTTGTCTTCTAGTGCATTTAGGACCTTGTCGTAGTGGTCCAATAGTTGAGACAGACAGGAGCGACCTGTTCTAAACCCATGTTGCCCTGGGTTGTGTAACTGATGGGTTTCTAGATGCGTGGTGATCTTGCTTCTTAGGACCCTTTCAAAGATTTTTATGATATGGGATGTTAGTGCTATTGGTCTGTAGTTCTTTGCTGTTGCTTTACTGCCCCCTTTGTGGAGTGGGGCTATGTCTGTTGTTTTTAGTAACTGTGGGACGACCCCCGTGTCCATGCTCCCTCTCCATAGGATGGAAAAGGCTCGTGATAGGGGCTTCTTGCAGTTCTTGATGAACACGGAGTTCCATGAGTCTGGCCCTGGGGCAGAGTGCATGGGCATGTCATTTATCGCCTGTTCGAAGTCATTTGGCGTCAGGATAACATCGGATAGGCTTGTGTTAATCAAATTTTGTGGCTCTCTCATAAAAAATTCATTTTGATCTTCGACTCTCAGTCTGGTTAGCGGCTTGCTAAAAACTGAGTCATATTGGGACTTGAGTAGCTCACTCATTTCCTTGCTGTCATCTGTGTAGGACCCATCTTGTTTAAGTAGGGGCCCAATACTGGACGTTGTTCTCGATTTTGATTTGGCATAGGAGAAGAAATACTTTGGGTTTCTTTCGATTTCATTTATGGCTTTTAGTTCTTCCCGCGATTCCTGACTCCTAAAGGATTCTTTTAGCTTAAGTTCGATGCTTGCTATTTCTCTGACCAGTGTCTCCCTACGCATTTCAGATATATTGACCTCTTTTAGCCGCTCTGTTATTCTTTTCCGTCGCCTGTAAAGGGAGCGCCTGTCTCTTTCTGTTTTACATCTACTCCTCCTTTTTTCTTAGAGGAATAAGCCTTGTGCATACATCGAGTGCCACCGAGTTAATCTGTTCTAGGCATAAGTTGGGGTCTGTGTTGCTTAGTATATCTTCCCAGCTTATATCGGTTAGGACTTGGTTTACTTGGTCCCACTTTATGTTTTTGTTATTGAAGTTGAATTTGGTGAATGCTCCCTCGTGACTAATCTCATTATGGCGGTCTGGGGCTCCGCGCATACATGACTGAACCTCAATTATGTTGTGATCTGAGTATATTGTTTTTGATATGGTGATATTTCTTATCAGATCATCATTGTTAGTGAAGATGAGGTCTAGTGTATTCTCCAGTCTAGTAGGCTCTATTATTTGTTGGTTTAAATTGAATTTTGTGCAGAGATTTAAAAGCTCGCGTGAGTGTGAGTTTTCATCAGAGCTGCCTCCTGGTGTTATTACTGCAACAATATTATTTGCTATATTCCTCCATTTTAGGTGCCTTAAGTTGAAATCCCCCAGGAGCAAGATGTTGGGTGCAGGAGCTGGAAGGTTTTCCAGACAGTGGTCAATTTTTAACAGCTGTTCCTGGAATTGCTGGGATGTTGCATCCGGAGGCTTGTAGACTATCACAATGACTAGGTTTTGGTTCTCGACCTTTACTGCTAAAACTTCCACTACATCATTTGAGGCATTTAGCAGTTCTGTGCAAACAAGTGACTCTGCAATGTACAGGCCAACCCCCCCCTTTTGCCTGTTCACTCTGTCACATCTGTATAGGTTGTAACCTGGGATCCATATTTCGTTGTCCAAGTGATCCTTTATGTGGGTCTCAGTGAAAGCCGCGAACATTGCCTTTGCCTCTGCAAGCAGTCCACGGATGAAAGGTATTTTGTTGTTTGTTGCTGGCTTTAGACCCTGTATATTTGCAAAGAAGAATGTTATCGGACTGGTGGTATTGTTGGTACTGGGGGGGGATTTTTTTTCCGGCATTAGTATCTGTATCTGTTGGTTTGGAGTGGAGGCCATCGACTGTGGTTCCACTCCAGGAATGACTGGATTTGGTGTACGATTTCTGCCATTTCCTGCCAGTTTTTTTTCCTTCCTGGCACTAAAAAACCTCTCCCTCTTGAGTGGCTGTGGCTACCCAGGTTTTCCCATGGCCTGGATGTTTTGTATCTTTTTGTCCCCTTTAGATGGTATGCCTGGCAATTTAAGTTATAGCACAGTCTTTCCTGTACTGAAGAGGTACACAGTTCAGGGTGAAAAAGCTTACAGGAAGGGAGTTTGCATTTTCCTGTTGTCATATGGGCATGGCATTTCCTAGGGTGGTTATAGTTGCACGTCCCATCTGTTTTTCCAGATTTCCCATGCCAGCAGATACCGAGTGCATAGTATGTGCACAGGCTTGGTTTCCGTTTGCCTTGGGTTTCTGTGACTGTATTCCCTGTTGGTGCATGTTTCCCTGTCTTACTTCTATCCTCCCTAGCACCAACAATGGAGCTCCCACCAGTTGTTTTTGGTAATATATCCTCACTATTGCTAGTGGAGTCCTCTTGTTTGCTATTTCCTGCGGTATTTCTAGTTTGCAATATTGGTTTTATCTTATCTTTGACTACACTTGTTTCCCTACTATGGCTCCTGTCCCCTATGAGGTCATTTATATGTATTCCTTCCTGCGTATAATTCCCGACTACCTGGACAAAATCTCCAGCTTCACCATTACTGTCTCCCAGGACAGCATCTCCAGCTTCCCCATTACTGTCTCCCAGGACAGCATCTCCAGCTTCACCATTACTGTCTCCCAGGGCAGCACCTCTAGCTTCACCATTACTGTCTCCCAGGACAGCACCTCCAGCTTCCCCATTACTGTCTCCCAGGACAGCACTATCAGCCCCCCATTTACTGACTACCAGGACATCATCTCCAGCCTTACAGTTTCTGACTACATGGCCAGTATCAAGGGCAGTACCATTCAGCCCGGACTTTTTATGTTCCCATCTGTTGTAGAGCATAATATACAAGTCAAAAAAATTCTGTCATAAATATAACGATGTAGATGGTGAGGTGGTCATGTTTTACCATCTCTTGTAATGAAAAACAGCCAGGTGGCATCAACGATGCCTCCACATCTTTGAACACTTGGGCAGATCTATTAGAACAATAGGCAATTGAGTTAACCCTTATTTAGTGCCATATGCCAATATTATGAAGTCACAGACCACACAGACATGAAATCATCCACTATGTTTTCTAGTGATGCGATACCATTGAGCTGGCAACAGTAGTATTTCTCTACACTATTAGATGTATGACCCTAGTGGGTTTAGCACTTCTTTTGATTAATAATAATAATACACCATTAGTGATGAGCCTCACCTGTGTAATAATGAATTATCAGTAGATATTTCATTTCTAGTTGTATATTTTATGTTGTTTTTATTCTTTATTCTTTTCTTTTTATCAATTATGTTAAGTTGATGTTTAGCATGCAGTGGACCCCCAACTTACGATGGCCTCAACCTAGATAAAACCGACTTATGATGCTTGTCAGCGTAAAAATTTGACTCCGAGCTACGTTGAAAAACTTGACTTGCATCATTCGTCCCAAACGTGGCCGTCTGGTCCGTCTGGCCTGAGTGCCTCAGCTTGAGCAAGTGTGACATTGTTTACAAGCCAGGGCAGACGGTTGCACACATACATTCGATAAATTTTGTATTATTCCAGTGATTTTAGTGCTTGTAACTGCTAAATAAGCCACCATGGCCCCAAAGAAAGCTTCTAGTGCCAACCCTGTGGTAAAAAGGGTGAGAAATACTATCGAAATACAGTACTATCGTACCACGGTCAGCTGTACTACTCGAAGATGTGGAGAGACTGTTGTTGGTGTGGCTTATCGAGAATACCGAGAAACAACCCCAGAGGGTTAGCCACCCAGGATAACCCAAGAAAGTCAGTATGTCATCGAGGACTGTCTAACTTATTTCCATTGGGGTCTTTAATCTTGTCACCCAGGATGCAGCCCACACCAGTCGACTAGCATTCAGGTGAACAGGAAAAAATGCCTGGAACTAGTGCTCATATTGGTGAATTTAAGGCCAGCAAAGGTTGGTTTGAGAGATTTAAGAATCATAGTGGCATACAGAGTGATAAGGCCTGTTCTGGAAGAAAATGCCAAACAGGACCTACATTACTGAGGAGGAAAAGGCACTCTGAGGACAGTGTCTCATCACTCATCACCACATCTTCAATAAAGGTAAGTGTCATTTATTCTTCATTTAGTGCACTAGTACATGCACAGTATATATTGTGCATGTATCCTTCTTTTTGTGTGTAGGAAAATGTATATTTCATGTGGTGAAAATTTTTTTTTTTCATACTTTTGGGTGTCTTGAACAGATTAATTTGATTTCCATTATTTCTTATGGGGAAAATTAATTCGACTTGCAATAATTTCATCTTACGATGTGCTCTCTGGAACAGATTAATATCGTAAGCAGGGGGTCCACTGTATTTTAAAATCTGATTCTTGTAGTTAATTTTCTTTGATCATGTACAATGCCTGATGATGGAGTGAGCTAACTCTGAAACTAGTTGTGAATTAAGGATGTTACAAGTAGCAGTTCTGGTTTTCATCTTCCTTATAAGACTTTGTTTCCCAAGGAACTCTACTGTTGCCAATATACTGTGACCCGAAAAAGAAGGAAGACTTTCACCATCACTTTATCACTGTCTTGCCAGAGGGTGCACCAATACAATAGTTCAGATGCCCCCTCTAAACTGCAAATATCTCCACCCCCTCCTTCAGAGTACAGGCACTGTACTCCCTACCTCCAGGACTGGAGTCCAGTTAACTGGTTTCCCTGAATCCCTTCATAAATGTTACCTTGCTTGCACTCTAACAACACGTTATGTTATAAAACCCATTTGCCTCCACTCCTCTCTATAACACACTGACACATGCCTGCTGGATGTCCAAGCCCCTCACATTCAAAACTTTCTTTGCCCTCTTCCTCCAACTTTTCCTAGGGTCACCTCTGCCCTGCCTTCCCACCATTACAGATTATACATCCTCCAACTCATTCTGTTTTGCTCCATCCTCTCTAAATATCTCAGCAGCACCTCTTCAGCCCTTTGGATAATACTTTTAGTAACTCTGCACCTCCTAACCTCCAAACTACGAATTCTCTGCATAATATTTACATAGCACATTGCCCTCGGACATGACATCTCCATTGTCTTCAGCCTCTTCTCCGCAACATTCACAACCCATGCTTCACACCCAAATATGAATGTTGGTACAGTACTACTACATTCTCATTCACTTCCCTTTTTGCTTCCATGGATAATGTTCTTTGTTCACAGATGCCTCATTGTACCACCCACTTTTTTTTCATAATCAGTATAGCCTCTCCTCATTTAATGATGGAGTTCTGTTCCTAAGACCATGTCGGTAAACAAATTTGTCGCTAAGTGAGGAGCATCCATCTTTGATATTGTTTTAATATCACCTTTGCACTATTTATAGCATTTCTGGTATATTATTAAATGTTTATACAGTAGTGTACTGTACGTATATTGTAATAAATAGAAGAAATCAGCTCTGATATACATTATTTAAGTATGCTTACTGGTCAGAGAACCCATCGTAAGTCCGAGTCGTCGGTAAATGAGTATGTCACTAAGTGAGGAAAGGCTGTATTATGGTTCACCTCTTTCATAGACCCATTTGCAGACCTGTCCACTCCCGAACATCTGTATTCAATCTGATACCCAATCTTTCATTACCTAAATTTTTCGTTACTCTCATCATCTTGCTCTTTCCTTTGTTCACTTTTAATTTCCATGTTTTATATATTGTCCCAAATTCATCCACCAATAATTCAGTATACTGTTTTATATTTATTTAAGTTTTTAAAGGGTTATCTATACTAATGTTAGTTTTTACCAACAAGAAGAGTAGATTAAAATTTAAAATTTCCCTTCACCTAAAATGTTAAGAATGAAGTGTATAACATGTACAATGTTTATTTATTGTATTATTCTAGGAATTGATAGGGGAGATCATTATACTACAGTGGACCCCCGGTTTACGATATTATTTCATTCCAGAAGTAAGTTCAGGTGCCATTACTGAACGAATTTGTTCCCATAAGGAATATTGTGAATTAGATTAGTCCATTTCAGACCCCCAAACATACACGTACAAACGCACTTACATAAATACACTTACATAATTGGTCGCATTGGGAGGTGATCGTAAAGCGGGGGTCCACTGTATTTTTAATGTACAGTACTGTACAATAATGTACATATTTTAATTCTGATTAATTATTAAGTGTGTATATAACAGGCTGTGTCAGCTCTCTAATGTGGCTCCGGTAGATTTGCCTCCGGCCAAAACTGGGCATGCAGCCCCACTGGATAAAAAGAGAGAGTTCATGTCAGTGTTTCCAGATATTGTCCGTGACTTGACAGAGGTTGGCACCCACTCTGATATTCCAGATGCCCAGAAATGGTATGCTAAGGTAAGAATTGGTAAAGTATTATTTAAATACTTTTGATTCTGTTGTAACAATGTAAAAATATATATGTTACCTTATAGTTTTTACCTTGTGTATACATTTTTTAAAAATTGATCAGGCATTAAGTCAATAAGATTTTCATTTGCAGCACAGTGCTGCATTTATTATGTTATTGCATTTTAATACAGTACCTCTGTTTGGTTTTGTAGTAGTTTTTGTTCTAGTTTCTAGCTAACAAAACATACGAGAAAACAAAAAAACTAATGATTCAGGCCTTTGATTCATTACATGTCCTTGTTTTTTGCATTCCAAAATGTGTCGTATCTTCAGCAGACACAAAACATAAACTTTCAGTCCCTAACCATGCTGGTGATCAAGACAGTGAGCTTGCAGACTCCTAATTGTGCTTTGCAGTTCAGAACCTTTTTAATGCCCTTTAGACAGTTTCCATTTTTCTATCATTACCTAGCTGGATGACTGCCAGTAGAACAACAACCTAGCTGGTTGATTGGCTTATGTATCTGAACTGGAAAGTGAGTTGGTAATAAATTATTTCAGATGAAAATTTGGTCAAGCAAGCACTCACTGCAATAAAATATGTTTAGGGAAATGAGAGTGCATAATTTGTGACAAAGCAGCTAAATATTGATGCTGCCAGGTGAATAATTTTCTGTAGATATTGTAAAGGGGGAAATAGCCAAGGGAAATCTAGCATTGAAGAATACAAGGTAAATATTAAAGTACAGTGGAACCCAGAGTTTCCGCCATAATCCGTTCCAGGAGCTAGGTCTAAAGTAGAAACGGCCTAAAGTCGAAGCAATATTTCCCATAAGAAATAATGTAAATCCAATTAACCCTTTGACTGTTGAGGTCGTATATATACGTCTTACGAGGTACCGTGTTTGACGTATATGTACTCATAAATTCTAGCGGCTTCAAATCAAGCAGGAGAAAGCTGGTAGGCCCACATGTGAGAGAATGGGTCTGTGCGGTCAGTGTGCATGATATAAAAAAAATCCTGGAGCATGCAGTGCATAATGAGAAAAAAAAAAACCGTGTTTTTTTTTAATTAAAATGCCGACTTTGCGGTCTATTTTTGTATAGTGTTTATGGTTGTATTCTCGTTTTCTTGGTCTCATTTGATAGAATGGAAAACATATTATAGAAATAGAGGTGATTTTGATTGATTTTACTAAAAAAGAACCTGGAAATGGAGCTCAAAGTAGGGAAATGTTTGATTTTTGCCAATGTTCAAAAGTAAACAAATGATGTCATTGTCCAATAAATGTCCAACTAGCCATTCTAATATGCAGTCATGAATGGGTTGATGTTATTTATACAATTATTACTGTTTTGCAGTAGTCTGCATAACAGTAAATCTTCTATTTTTTGTTTGAATAAAAATTCAAAATAGAAAGCAAGAGTAATATCAGAGGGACTTGGAGACGTGACTGATGAACAAAGAAAATGTTATTTTAGAGCCAGGAATGTCTGCATTATTCATTCTGGACCTTATTTTGAAATTGTCATATTTTTCAATTTTCGTGAAATTGGCCAAATTGCAAATTTCTGACCACGTTATTGGGTAGTTGAAATCGGTAAATGGGCAGTTCCTTGTACTCAGTCGATAGAAAAAATGGAGTTCTAAAGAAATAGCTATGAGTTTGGTCGACTGGAACAATGGAATTAGCCGAAAATAGGGCTCAAATTGGGCGAAATCGCCAATTTGTAAATATTGCCGAGGTCGCTAACTTCTCAGGAGCGTAATTCCGTCAGCTTTCCATCAAATTTTGTGTTTTTGGTGTCATTACAATCGGGAAGAGATTCTATCGCATCATAAGAAAAAAATTTTTTTTTTTAAATTTTGCGACACCAGGAGACACTTCAGGATTGGGGGTTGTGACAGTCAAGGGGTTAATTTATTCCACCCAAAAATACTGACAAAAAAATCATTTTTTTAAAGAATAAATACTATAGTTTTACATACAGAAAACCATGAGAAATAAATATAAAGCACCAATTTCAATGGATAAATGAACATTTAAATCAGTTTTACCTTTATTGAAGACTCTTGTTGGTGTATGGGAAGGCAGGACAAGTTAGTCCTTCAATATGACACTAATATCAACTCTACGGCTTATTTATCCATCATAATTCATCTAATAGGACATAATAAACAATAACAACACTGTGACTAGCCAAGGATTCGAACCCATGATGCTTTGGCCTGCCTCATGGAGGGCAAAAACTCATGACACCTTAATCCACTGGACCATACAGTCCTTAAGAGTAGAGCATCCAGCGGAACTGGATGTTGTACTAGTTACCCAAGGACATACGATGGTGTGGATGACGAGGCTAATTTCATTCTAGTCCATTTGGTGTACTTGTACACCAAACAGGATACCAAACAGGTGTACTAGTACACCTACCTCTGAAGAACTTCAAGAGTTTGACTCTCAGAGCCCGGCCATGGGCCAGGCTCGTCTGGTTAGCCTAGCTGACATTATTGGCATACTATCATATTTAGAAAGCTCCTGGTTATGCAGAGTATTTTGGGTGACTTAGGTTAATCTTATTTCCCTGGCTGTGACTAATAACAGTCATACCCTTCAAAACTAAATTCCTCTATGATGGTAAATTGTAACTCCAGCCTGTCATAACTCAAGGGACCACTGTATAGGATTAGATCTGAAGGTCCTGAGAGTGCTGTAGGCTGATTGTTGTAAATCATCATAATCATTACCATCATCATCTCTCACTCATCATTTTATGAAAAGTTTTACATTTTTTTTCAGGTGTTGCAGTATAATGCAGTTGGAGGCAAAATGAACCGAGGATTAGCAGTATCATTATCTTTTAAGCTGCTGGCTGCTCCAGATCTTGTAACTCCAGAAAACATACGGTTGGCATATATTCTTGGTTGGTGCATTGAACTGGTGAGTTTGATATGTCTCTGGACTGTTTGAAAACTGATTGTTGATAACTGACTTTCATATTTTTTTAATAATATTGTATTTTCATACTGGTGCTGTACCTGCTCAAACATTAATGCTGGTTACTCTTACTTAGAGGAAAAGTATGATTTAATTTTGGTCCATGTGGATCCCAATATACCTTTTTTTATGGAAAAACCTTGAAAAATTGAAACACTATGCAGTAAATTTTGAGGGCTTCATCTGATTGGCTTCATCCAATCAGATAATGTAAATTGTGAGTGGCTTCACACTTAATGTGCTGGTGTATTTTAGGATATTTATTGGTTTCTGTGAGGTAAGAGAATACCTCTTCAGTTTGGCTTGAAAGCTAGTGTTTCTAACTGGAAGATTTGCATTAGTTTTGGGCTGTGTATGTCCTAATTTACCATTTTTATTGAAGAGATTGAGATGTTATTGTCCATGTGGTAGCTTGTGAAGACCTCTTCTGATTCACTTTAAATCTTCATTGCTAATATTTAATCACATTAGAAACTTGTGGTGCACTCTGCACTATTCCTTTAGCATGCATTGATTTATACCAGGCTTAGGTTGTGTAATACAAGGATACCTTCTCTAATTGTGCAGCAACTAAAATACATTTAGGTACAGTGAACCCTATTTTAAGTACTGAACTTGAAGTATGAATTTTATTATTAGCTTCATAGTTTTTTATTTTTTTTAACACATTGGCTGTTTCCCACCTAGGCAGGATGACCCAAAAAGAAAGAAAAAAAAACTTTCATCATCATTCAACACTTTCACCATCATTCATACATAATCACTGTCTTTGCAGAGGCGCTCAGATATGATGGCTTAGACGTCACTCCAAACTACCAATATCCCGAATCCCTCCTTTAAAGTGCAGGCATTGTACCTCCCATTTCCAGGACTCAAGTCTGGCTAACTGGTTTCCCTGAATCTCTTAACAAAATATTACCCTGCTCTCACTCCAACAGCTCATCAGGTCCCAAAAACCATTCGTCTCCATTCAGTCATATCTAACACACTCCTAACACAGCTCCTTGCCCACAAAACCTCCTTTACCCCGTCTCTCCAACCTTTTCGGGGACAACCCCTACCCTGCCTTCCTTCTACAGATTTATATGCTCTCCAAGTCATTCTACTTCATTCCTTTCTCTAAATGACCAAACCACCTCAACAGCCTCTCTTCAGCCCTCTGACTTTTAGTAACTCCACACCACCTAATTTCTACACTACGAATTCTCTGCATAATATTTACACCACACATTGCCCTTAGACAGGACATCTCTGTTGCCTCCAGCTACCACCTAACTGCAGCATTTACAACCCATGCTTCACACCCATATGAGAGTCATATAAGAGTGTTGGTACCACTATATCCTCGTACATTCGCTGCTTTGCCTCCATGGATAACGTTCTTTGTCTCCACAGATACCTCAATGCACCACTCGCCTTTTTTTCATCATTTCTATGGTTAACCTCATCCTTCATAAACCCATCCGCTGACAAGTCAACTCCCAAATATCTGAAAACATTCACTTCTTCCATACTCCCTTCCTCCAATGTGATATACCAGTTTTTCTTTATCTAAATCATTTGATACCCTCATCACCTTAGTCTTATCTATGTTCACTTTCAACTTTCTACCTTTACACACCCTCTCCAACTCGTCCACTAGCCTTTTCAACTTTTCTTTAGAATCCCAGCACAGTATCATCAGCAAAAAGTAACTGTGTCAACTCTCATTTTTGTATTTGATTTTCCATAATTTAATCCCACCCCTCTCCCCAACACCCTAGCATTTACTTCTTTTACAATCCCATCTATAAATATGTTAAACAACCATGGTGACATTACACATCCCTGTCTAAGATCTACTTTTACTTGGAAGTATTCTCCCTCTCTCCTACACACCTATCTCCTCACTATCCTCATAAAAACTCTTTACAGCATTTAGTAACTTACTACCTATTCCATACACTTGCAACATCTGCCATATTGCTCCCCTGTCCACTCTATCATGTGCCTTTTCTAAATCCATAAATGCAATGAAGACTTCCCTACCTTTATCTAAATACTGTTCACATATATGCATCATGTAAACACCTGATATACACATTCCCTACCCATTCTAAAGCCTCCTTGCTCATCTGCAATCCTGCTCTCTGTCTTATGTCTAATTCTTTCTATAATAACTCTACCATACACTTTACCTGGTTACACTTACCCTAAAAATATTAAACAAATAATTATTATTTTACTGTATTTAATATTAACACCTAGTGCTTTCTGATATTCAGGCATGAAATGTAAAAATATAACCATTTTACTTTGGTTGCATTCTTGGAAATCTCAGTGCTAAACTTTTCATTCTTAACTATTTATAGAATAAAAACTCATTCTTAATTCAGTGGAACCTCGATTTTTGTATGCCCTAGTTATTCTCTATAAAATGTATTTTTTGTTAATATTTCCCATAAGAAATAATATAAATTCCAATTAATCCATTCAGACACCCAAAAATATTAATAAAAAATACATTTTATAGAGATAACTATAGTTTTACATACAAACTAGGGCATACGAAAACCGAGGTTCCTCTGTAATTTATAGAATAAATTCTTTAATTAGTAAAGAATGCAGTATTGTATATACATTGTATTGGTAACACTTGCTAAATGTAGGTCAGAGTGCTTTGTTGTTATGATGGCAGAAAGTCTGGAGGTTTAGTGTTGAGTAGGTGGAAGAGGATCATTTGTCTCTCCTGAGGAAGCAAATGATGGAAGATAACTCTTGTTTTGGAGTTGCTTAATTTAAAGGGCATTTTTTGGTTTGAAGTTTTTTTTATATATGCAGTATTTGGTTGTGAAGGTCAAATATTTTTTCTCTTATGCAGTTCCTAGCAGTGAAATACTCTCTCAATCTTCTCTCAAACTCTCAAGCTGCAACTTCAGTTTGGATCCAATTCTGTAATGCTTGCTATGGCTGACTATGAAGTTTAGTGTCTTCAACAACCTCTACTGAGTGCATTCACAAGGGACAGGTGTAGTTTCGGCTTTATCCACATCTGGTGATGCAGATAACTCTTGGTCATGCTGCATCAACTCATCATTGGAAAGGTATTCTCTCTCCTTAACTCCTCATTGGAAACATATTCTCTCTCCTCAGCTCCTCATTGAAAGGGTAATCTCTCTTCTCATCTCCTTATTTTGTGACACAGCAAATCAGCACTTATACAAAATACTTAAGTAATATGAGCACACTATCACAGAGCATGTTACAGAGGCTTTACATGCCAGAGGCGAGATAAAACTCATGGTTCTGATGAAGTGGAAGACTCGTACCAGAAAGTGGAAAGCCATTGTCTATCATGAACTCCTCTGTCAGTATACAACTTAACATAAATCAGCCTCCTCAGTATCTTCAAAACCAGTTTTTGTTGCCAGTTACACTAAGATTCTCTGATTTTCTGAAAGTGGCTTTTTGAATCATGAAAGTTGTTGATAATAATGGCCAGATTTTTTTCCTCCCAGAATTCACAGTGGCCTGCATCACTTCAGTTCATGGCTGAAAGATATCAGTGATGGTATCCATAATGCTGTACTCTTTGTCAGAATTAAGTTATTGATGTTTTTTATCTTAATGATCTTTTTTCTTTGATGATTTTGGAACATTTCTTTCTTGAATAATATAACTTAATGCAAGTATAACATCTGGATCCATTGGCTGAATCATTGCTGTCATATTCTTGGGAAGAAATGCTACCATTTCATGCTTGGACAATTTATCTAAAGTATCAAGATAGCCTGAAAAATGTTCAGTAAAAGCCATGCCTTGTTGGCAATGTTTTCCTTGCTTCAGTATGTTTCAACAGCTGGGCAAAAGATACATACCCAGTAGTAAATCAGTCTTGGGAAAAGATTGATTACCTTTCCTGGATATTGGATTTTCAGATTAATGCACTTTTTTTTTTTTTTTTTTATCATCACACTGGCCGATTCCCACCAAGGCAGGGTGGCCCGAAAAAGAAAAACTTTCACCATCATTCACTCCATCACTGTCTTGCCAGAAGGGTGCTTTACACTACAGTTTTTAAACTGCAACATTAACACCCCTCCTTCAGAGTGCAGGCACTGTACTTCCCATCTCCAGGACTCAAGTCCGGCCTGCCGGTTTCCCTGAACCCCTTCATAAATGTTACTTTGCTCACACTCCAACAGCACTTACTTTGTCTAAAGATTATAATCTGCAGCGGCATTGCCACCCACAGGATGTGTGAAGACAGTTCATTATAGGCTTGAACTTGGAGCATTTTTCTTCTCACTTGTTACAAAAGCTTTTGCTAGCATCTTTTTTCAATACAGCCCAATTTCATCAGCACTGAAAACCTGATGCATTGTGTAGCCACCTATTGTTGACATTAAATTATTGTGGAAATTGGTTGCTGCTTTTGTGTCTGCACTCTTGGCCTTTATTTTATATGTACATAGTTTAGTACAGTATTTTACATGCAACTACCATATATGTATCTTGTAAATCTGGACAAAACAGCCTCTCTTGGTGTTCAACCTTTCCACTTTTGTATTCTTGTAATAATGTTGGTAGAATTACCGACAGTATGTAAAGTAAAAGGACACAAGTGCAACTAATGTGACATTTTTATTGTGGCAATGTTCCGCTCTCCAGGAGCTTTGTCAAGCTGTAACATCTTGACAAAGCTCTTCGAGAGTGAAATGTTGCCACAATAAAAATGTCACATTAGTTGTACTTTAGGCATCAAAGCCCTATCTGGGGTTACTTCCTTTCTTTGTCTTTTACTGTCACTAGGACCAGCTTGAGAGTCACTGGACTATGCAGACACTGCTTGCAACAGCTTTGTTAGGGTGATATTTCTCCACCCACTTTTCCACATCCTAGCTACATGATATTTAATACGGCCCAGAGCCGTATTATTATTATCAACATACCATGTTCACTGAGTTTAATTGTTTCTAATAACTACCTTAGATGCCATCATAAACAAAGGGAGAAGTAATGAATAATTCATGCCAAGAATTGTAAACAAAAGTGTTGTGTATTAAGGGCAGTAACTGGGCCAACGCAGATTCATACACGTTTTCTCTAATGCTGGACCAGAGAAAATGTTATGTTTTCCTTCTGCCTGGCTAGCACACCTCCATAGCATATAAACATTGCATGTTTATATGCTATGTAACATGTTTCTTTTAAAATTTTGAAGAAAATATGATAGATGGATTAATGAAAATGTCTATATTAACCTAAAATAAGACATTTAATGTGCCCAAGAGTGATTATTAGTATTATTACTGTGACGTTAAGACTAGAGGGACACACTTAGTGAATGAGTAACAAAGACATGTTTATATGCTATGTAACGTGTTTCTTACATAATTTTGAAGAAAATATTGTAGATGGATTAATGTCTGTATTAACTTAAAATAAGACATTTAATGTGTCCAAGAGTGATTATTATTATATATTATATATTATTATATATATTTTTCTTCCTTCTTTCAACACACCGGCCGTATCCCACCGAGGCAGGGTGGCCCAAAAGGAAAAACGAAAGTTTCTCCTTTTACATTTAGTAATATATACAGGAGAAGAGGTTACTAGCCCCTTGCTCCCGGCATTTTAGTCGCCTCTTACAACACGCATGGCTTACGGAGGAAGAATTCTGTTCCACTTCCCCATGGAGATAAGAGGAAATAAACAAGAATAAGAACTAGAAAGGAAATAGAAGAAAACCCAGAGGGGTGTGTACATATGTGCTTGTACATGTATGTGTAGTGTGACCTAAGTGTAAGTAGAAGTAGCAAGACGTACCTGAAATCTTGCATGTTCATGAGACAGAAAAAAGGACACCAGCAATCCTACCATCATGTAAAACAATTACAGGCTTTCGTTTTACACTCACTTGGCAGGACGGTAGTACCTCCCTGGGCGGTTGCTGTCTACCAACCTACTACCTATATTATATATATATTATTATATATTATTATTATATATTATTTTCATATAGTCGGACTTGAGTCCTGGAAATGGGAAGTACAATGCCTGCACTTTAAAGGAGGGGTTTGGGATATTGGCAGTTTGGAGGGATATGTTGTGTATCTTTATATGTGTATGCTTCTAGACTGTTGTATTCTGAGCACCTCTGCAAAAACAGTGATAATGTGCGAGTGTGGTGAAAGTGTTGAATGATGATGAAAGTATTTTCTTTTTGGGGATTTTCTTTCTTTTTTGGGTCACCCTGCCTCGGTGGGAGACGGCCGACTTGTTGAAAAAAAAAAAAAAAAAAAAATTAGTATCACAAATGTTGTAGGTAGTAGGTTGGTAGGCAGCAACCACCCAGGGAAGTACTACCGTCCTGCCAGATGACTGTGAAACAGAAACCTGTAACTGTTTTGCATGATGGTAGGATTGCTGGTTTCTTTTTCTGTCTCATAAACACGCTAGATAACAGGGATATCTTGCTACTCCTACTTACACTTTGGTCACACTTCACAGACATGCACATGCATATATATATATACATACATCTAGGTTTTTCTCCTTTTTCTAAATAGCTCTTGTTCTTCTTTATTTCTTCTATTATCCATGGGGAAGTGGAAAAGAATCTTTCCTCCGTAAGCCATGCGTGTCGTATGAGGCGACTAAAATGCCGGGAGCAATGGGCTAGTAACCCCTTCTCCTGTAGACATTTACTAAAAAAGAGAAGAAGAAAAACTTTATAAAACTGGGATGCTTGAATGTGCGTGGATGTAGTGCGGATGACAAGAAACAGATGATTGCTGATGTTATGAATGAAAAGAAGTTGGATGTCCTGGCCCTAAGCGAAACAAAGCTGAAGGGGGTAGGGGAGTTTCGGTGGGGGAAAATAAATGGGATTAAATCTGGAGTATGAGAGAATTAGAGCAAAGGAAGGGGTAGCAGTAATGTTGAAGGATCAGTTATGGAAGGAGAAACGAGAATATGAATGTGTAAATTCAAGGATTATGTGGATTAAAGTAAAGGTTGGATGCGAAAAGTGGGTCATAATAAGCATGTATGCACCTGGAGAAGAGAGGAATGTAGAGGAGAGAGAGATTTTGGGAGATGTTAAGTGAATGTATAGGAGCCTTTGAACCAAGTGAGAGAGTAATTGTGGTAGGGGATCTGAATGCTAAAGTAGGAGAAACTTTTAGAGAGGGTGTGGTAGGTAAGTTTGGGGTGCCAGGTGTAAATGATAATGGGAGCCCTTTGATTGAACTTTGTATAGGAAGGGGTTTAGTTATAGGTAATACATATTTTAAGAAAAAGAGGATAAATAAGTATACAAGATATGATGTAAGGCAAAATGACAGTAGTTTGTTGGATTATGTATTGGTAGATAAAAGACTGTTGAGTAGACTTCAGGGTGTACATATTTATAGAGGGGCCACAGATATATCAGATCACTTTCTAGTTGTAGCTACACTGAGAGTAAAAGGTAGATGGGATACAAGGAGAATAGAAGCATCAGGGAAGAGAGAGGTGAAGGTTTATAAACTAAAAGAGGAGGCAGTTAGGGTAAGATATAAACAGCTGTTGGAGGATAGATGGGCTAATGAGAGCATAGGCATTGGGGTCGAAGAGGTATGGGGTAGGTTTAAAAATGTAGTGTTAGTGAAGTGAGAGTTTTTATGAGGATAGTGAGGCTCAAGTTAGAGTATGTAGGAAAGAGGGAAATTATTTCCCAGTAAAAGTAGGCCTTAGACAAGGATGTGTGATGTCACCATGGTTGTTTAATATATTTATAGATGGGGTTGTAAGAGAAGTAAATGCGAGGGTCTTGGCAAGAGGTGTGGAGTTAAAAGATAAAGAATCACACATAAAGTGGGAGTTGTCACAGTTGCTCTTTGCTGATGACACTGTGCTCTTGGGAGATTCTGAAGAGAAGTTGCAGAAATTGGTGGATGAATTTGGTAGGGTGTGCAAAAGAAGAAAATTAAAAGTGAATACAGGAAAGAGTAAGGTTATGAGGATAACAAAAAGATTAGGTGATGAAAGATTGGATATCAGATTGGAGGGAGAGAGTATGGAGGAGGTGAATGTATTCAGATATTTGGGAGTGGACTGTCAGCGAGATGGGTCTATGAAAGATGAGGTGAATCATAGAATTGATTAGGGGAAAAGGGTGAGTGGTGCACTTAGGAGTCTGTGGAGACAAAGAACTTTGTCCTTGGAGGCAAAGAGAGGGGAATGTATGAGAGTATAGTTTTACCAACTCTCTTATATGGGTGTGAAGCATGGGTGATGAATGTTGCAGCGAGGAGAAGGCTGGAGGCAGTGGAGATGTCATGTCTGAGGGCAATGTGTGGTGTGAATATAATGCAGAGAATTCGTAGTTTGGAAGTTAGGAGGAGGTGCGGGATTACCAAAACTGTTGTCCAGAGGGCTGAGGAAGGGTTGTTGAGGTGGTTCGGACATGTAGAGAGAATGGAGCGAAACAGAGTGACTTCAAGAGTGTATCAGTCTGTAGTGGAAGGAAGGCGGGGTAGGGGTCGGCCTAGGAAAGGTTGGAGGGAGGGGGTAAAGGAGGTTTTGTGTGCGAGGGGCTTGGACTTCCAGCAGGCATGCGTGAGCGTGTTTGATAGGAGTGAATGGAGACAAATGGTTTTTAATACTTGACGTGCTGTTGGAGTGTGAGCAAAGTAACATTTATGAAGGGGTTCAGGGAAACCGGCAGGCCGGACTTGAGTCCTGGAGATGGGAAGTACAGTGCCTGTATTCTGAAGGAGGGGTGTTAATGTTGCAGTTTAAAAACTGTAGTGTAAAGCACCCTTCTGGCAAGACAGTGATGGAGTGAATGATGGTGAAAGTTCTTCTTTTTCGGGCCACCCTGCCTTGGTGGGAATCGGCCAGTGTGATAAAAAAAAAAAAATCACAAATGTACGAGCGGCCCAGACTGATGCGTCTGGTATGGATGATTTCCTAGTGGATGTATGAAACCCAGGGTAAAAATTTGTTGAAAAAAGTGGTTGAAATCCGAATTGCACTATGTCCGGACCGGACGAAAACTGGGGGCCCACTGTACGTACTGATCTTGATACAGGGATTTCCTCAACGCTTGCTTAACCTATAGGGTGACTCGGCTTCCTCCTGCTTCTACCCGCCTGACTTCAGTATACTGTAAGCGTCTTCTCCACATATATGCTGTATATTTCTCAAGATTGATGGACCGAACACCTCAACTCCAGGTTGAGGGACTGATTACCTTAAACTCCTCATCGTCCACTGTTATTCTCTGTATTGGACTGAAGAAGCCACTGGCTGGTGAAATGTTTCCTCGGTTAAGATTCCTAAATGTTGTACAAGTGTCTCATTCAGCATTTAGATAAGGGTAATAGATTTTGTTGCATTTTGGATTTTTGTAAAGTCATATGATAAGGTGGATAGGGAGCAGTGTGGCAGATGTAAGTCTAGGAATGAGGATTGGGAGGCTCAGGTTAAGGTATGTATAAGGAAGGGGGAGATTTTCCAGTAAAAGTAGGCCTTAGACAATGATTCATAATGTCACCAAGGTTGTTTAACATATTTATGAATAGGGTTTTAAAAGAAGTGAATAATAGGGTATTGGGGAAAAGTGTTTGATTAAAATACATAAAATTTAATACAAAGTGGGAATTGTGACAATTTCTTTTTTGCCGATGACACTGTGCTTTTAGAGATTCTGAAGAGAAGTTGCAAAGGTGGATGAATTTAGAACTGTATGTAAAGGAAAGAAATTAACAGCTAACATAGGAAAGAGCAAGGTGATGAGGGTAACAAATAAGCTAGACTATGAAAGACTGGATATCAGATTTGAAGAAAGGAGTATGGAGGAAGTGTATGTACATATACCAGTGTTATTCGCTAATTTTTGCAAGAGAGCCACTTCGGTTAAACACATTGATTGAGAGAGCCGCAGCTACTGCAAGTTAGCGTAACTCAACTAAATTAAGTAGTACTGAGCTGCTAGTGCAATATAGTAAATGAGAAAAATTAGACATGGTAATATTAGCCTGCATATCTTGTTATTAATAGCAAAATAAAGACCAAATTTACTTAATGCTGTGATGAGCGGAAGTGTGCTAGTTTAACTACAAATCGATCCATCATAACGGACACTACTTGACTGCACTTTGGTTTCAAGTAAAACTAGCCCATCACAACTAGCTTCCACAAGCAGCAACAGTTAATTCGTTACTTTCATATATGTTGCCGCAGTCTCAAATATCTGTTGCCTATTTTCAAACATAAATCTCCTTGAGTAACAAAATATATCCAGTCTCCCCCGAAAGCTTGAACTCAACTGATTCAGCGAGACCACCGACTCCTAGAGCTAGACGTGTCCCTGATTAGTTTCCCGTAGTGGACACGTATGATTTCTGTACGACTAGGGTAGGGATGTTAGAATGTTATCTCTTACTGTGACTTCGTCTTCCATCTCACCTCATGAAAATATGTATCTTACTTGAAAAATTATTTTTCTATGTATTTTTTTTCATTAATTTATATATTTTTCGAGAGCCATGAATTGAGTCATCGCGAGCCACGCAATGAATACCACTGATATATACAGTGGACCCTCAGGTAATGGTGGCATCAGCTAATGCCAAAATTGGATAGCGGCACATTTTTGCAGGAAATTGGTTAACCCTTTGGGGGTCGGCAGGTCCTCTCAGAGACTTGTTCTCAGGGTCGGCCAAATTAAAAAAAAAAAAAAAAAAAAAAAAAAAAAAAAAAAAAAAAAAAAAAAAAAAAATCTTATGAAAAGATAGAGAATATTTTCCCGATCATAATGACACCAAAAGTATGAAATTTGATGGAAAACTTGCGGAATTATGCTCTTGCAAACTTAGCCGTCTCGACGATGTTTATGCATTGGAGATTTTGCCCACTTTGAGCCCTATTTTTGGCCAATTTCAGTGTACTAGTCGACAAAAATCATAACTATTTCGCTAGAACTCCAATTTTTCTATCAAATGAGTACAAGAAACCACCCATTTACCGATTTCAACTATCCAATAAAGTGGTCAGAATTTAGCAATTTTGCCAATTTCACACAAATTTCAAAAGATGCCAATTTCCAAATAGGGTCCAGAATAAACAAGAAAGACATTCCTAGCACTAAAATAACAAGTTCTCTGTTCGTTAGTCACATCCCCAGGCCCCTCTTATATTTCTTTGGCTTTCCACTTTGAATTTTTATTCTTACAAAAAAAATAAGATTTACTGTTATGCAGACTACTGCATTAGTGTAGAAATGGTATAAATAATATCAGCGCACTTGTGAAAGAATATTAGACTCGCCAGTTTGTGTATTGGACGCTTAGCATGATTTGTTTACTTTTGAACTTTGGTAAAAATCGAACATTTCTGCTAATTTGAGCTCAATTTCAAGGTCCTTTTCATTGTAAAACCAGTCAAAATCATCTCAATTTCTGTAATATGTCTTCCATTCTATAAAATGAAACCAAGAAAGCTAGAATACAACAATAAATACCATACAAAAATACAGTGCAAAGTCACTGTTTTAATCCAAAAACACGGTCAGTTTTTTTCTCATTATGCACTGTGTGCTGCAGGATTTTTTTATACTGCGCACACTGACCACATAGACCCATTCTTTCATATGTAGGCCTACCAGCTTTCTCTCACTAGATTTGAGGGCGCTAGAATTTAGGCGTACTAGTACGTCAAAATCCCTGGGTCGTAAGCCGTACTAGTACGTCCGAAACCCCCAAAGGGTTAACTGGACTTGAGTTGTTGGGTTGGAAGTACAGTGCCTGCACTCTGAAGAAGGGGTGGGGATTTTTGCAATTTTGGAGGGGCATCTGAACTAGTATTGGCATGCCTCTGGCAAGACAATGATGAAGTGAGTGTTGGTAAAAATGTTTCTTCTTTTTTGGGTCACCCTACCTTGGTGGGAGACGGACAGTGTGCTACAGTAGTAGCACACACAAGTCATGGCTCCAGGAGTTCCACTCAGGGATCACTGCATAATACTGTACATAAATTATGGATTCTGATGCCAACTGTAAATTGTCATAATACCCTATAGCCAAGCTCCCAGATCAAAGTAGTGTTTTTGCTAGGGATACAGCCAAAAGGTGAAGAGATACTTGGTTAAAGATGCTAGCAAAAAGGTGAATTGGAAAATACAAAACTATTGGATACTCAGGAGGTACATTTATGTATATGGGTATGATTCACAACAACAAAGTGCCAGGATTCCAAGATTATTTTTACTGTACAAATGCTTAAAGGCTCATGTGCTTGCTAGTGACTAAGGACCTCATTTGACTTTGTCGCTTCACCAATCACACCCAAATTACATGTATTTCACTCTAGGGACATTGGCAGCAAAATAGTAGGGTCACATTAACCCCTTCAGGGTCCAAGGCCCAAATCTGAAGTGGTGCCCCAGTGTCCAAGAATTTAAAAAAAAAAGAAAATTGTTATTTTTTCTTATGAAATGGTAGAGAATCTTTTTGTGAAGGTAATAAAACAAAAAGTATGAAATTTGATGGAAAATTGACGAAATTATGCTCTTGCGAATTTTGATGTGTCGGCGATATTTACGAATCGGCGATTTTGCCGACTTTGACTCCCATTTTAGGCCAATTACATTATTCCAGTCAACCAAACTCTTAGCTATTTCACTAGTATTACTTCTATTCTATCGATTGAGCACAAGAAATCACCAAGTCAACTGTTTCAACTACAAATTAAAGTGATCGGAAATTGTTAATTTGGCCAATTTAACACAAAGTTCAAAATATTCCAATTTCAAAATAGGGTCCAGAATAAACAATGTAGGTATTCCTGGAACTAAACTAACATTTCCTCTGTTCATTAGTTACGTTTTGAGGCTTTACAAATAAATTCCATTTTGATTTTTTATTCACATAATGAATTTTTATTCACACCGAAAAAATAGAAGATTTACTGTTATGCAATACTGTAATAATTGTATAAATATCATCACCATATTTGTGAATGCATATTAGACGTGTGAGGTCGTTTGTTTACTCTTGAATATCAGCAAAAATTTAACATTTCTGCTACTTTGAGCTCAGTTTCAAGCCATTTCCAGTGCTAAAACCAATCAAAATCATCTCTATTTCTGTAATACGTCTTCCATTCTATCAAATGAGACCAAGAAATCGCAAATACAACTATAAAAAACATACAAAAAACACTGCAAAGTCGCTGTTTTAATCGAAAAATCATGATTTCAGTTTTTTCTCTCATTATACACAGTGTGCTGCAGGATCTGTTTTATGTGATGCACACATACCACATAGATGTATTCTCTCATATCTAGGCCCAAATGTACCACTCACAGTTTATCAGAGTGAGCTGAGCTCATGACGTAGATCTACGGTTTGGACCCTGAACGTAAAGCCGTAGATCTACGGGACGGACCCTGAAAGGGTTAAGCTAATATGCTAAAGCTTTTCCATGCACGCTATAACACAGTCTGCTGCCAATTTCTATAACACAAATGTATATGTTTAGAAAATTAACTTGTATTCTTGTATAGTGTCATTTTCCTTAATATGTGCTCATAAAAGGCTATGGCATGAATTTATTATTTTTGCAGCTCCAGAGCTTCTTCTTGGTGGCAGATGACATAATTGATGGAAGTAAAATGCGACGGGGAAAGCCTGCTTGGTACCTTAATGATAACCTGGGACTTGGAGCCTTTAATGATGCCATTCTTTTGGAAGCAGGGGTATACAAACTTCTACAAAAGCACTTTCGAGATGCTCCTTACTATATGGATATGCTAGAGCTCTTCCATGAGGTTAGTTACTGTGCAAACACCAGTTCTGTATGTGGCTAAACCTATACAATGTAACAGTGTTGCTTTCTGAAAATACAGAATAATTTTTAGGTACTGTATCCTACATCAAGGCTTTATAATGAAAGTATGTATTAATAACACAATCATTACTCAAAAATTAAGGTGGTTTTCTAATACATACTAATTGACTCCAAGATATTTTCACCTAATATATTGTGTGTGAATTGTGCAAGATTCCTTTTTAAATAGGACTTGTGTAATATTTAGTTCTTTTGTATAGATTTGTTATACTTTCAAGACATCAAAAATGTAGATATATAAACCAAACAAGATGTATATATAAGAAAGATGATCATATAACTAGTGTAGATGGTTTGAAGCATTTAATTTTTTTTAACACTAGCCGCTGAGGTAGGGTGACCCAAAAGAAGAAATGCTTTCATCATCATTTAATGTATCACTGTCTTGCCAGATATCCCCACTCCACCTTCAAAATGTAGGCACTGTACTTTTCACCTCCAGGACTTGAGTCCAGCTAACTGATTTCTGTGAATCCCTTTACAGAATGTTACTTTGCTGATGCTCCAACAACTCATCAAGTCCCAAAAAACCATTTGCATTCACTCCTATCTAACATGCTCATACACATCTGCTGGATGTCCAAGCCCCTTGCATACAAAACCTCCTTTACCCTCTGGGGTGACCTCTATCCCACTTTCCTTCCTCTACAGATTTATACACCCCCAAGTCTTCCTATTTTGCTCCACCCTCTCTCAATGTCCAAACCACCTCAACAATCCCTCATCATGCCTCTGTATAATGCTTTTAGTAACCCTGCACCTCCTGATCTCCAAGTTGTGAATTCTCCACATAATATTTACACAACACATTGCCCAGTGGTAAGAAGAGGGACTCATTGCTGAGGTTCAGTGATTAAAACCCTGGTCTAAAAAATAATAAAAAAAAAAAAAATTACCTGTTAGCCGGACTTGAGTCCTGAAGTTGGGAAGTACAATGCCTGCACTCTAAAGGAGTGGTTTGGGATATTTGCCATTTGGAGTGACATCTGAACTGTCTTACTTAGCACCTCTGCAAAGACATTGATTATGTGTGAATGATGGTGAAAGTGTTTCTTTTTTGGGTCACCCTGCCTCTGTGGGAGACAGCCAATGTGTTGGGAAAAAAAAATTGCCCTTGTAATTAAAAGTGTATAACTGATATACGATAATTTCAGAGAAATTTCCTGGAATGTTTTGCATATTATGTGCAGTGTTACAAAAAAAAAAAAAAAAGATTTGGCAAATTTGAAAAAATAGGTTTGTTTTAAATTTTTGTGCTGTCTCGCAGTTTTTATTGGGGAGGAGGAGTATGGAAGAAGTGAATGTTTTCAGATATTTGGAAGTTGACGTGTTGGTGGATGGATTTATGAAGGATGAGGTTAATCATAGAATTGATGAGAGAAAAAAAGGCGAGTGGTGCGTTGAGGTATATGTGGAGACAAAAAAACGTTGTCTATGGAGGCAAAGAAGGGAATGTATGAGTGTAGTAGTACCAACACTCTTATATGGGTGTGAAGTTTGGGTTGTAAATGCTGCAGGGAGGAGGCGGTTGGAGGCAGTGGAGATGTCCTGTCTAAGGGCAATGTGTGGTGTAAATATTATGCAGAAAATTTGGAGTGTGGAAATTAGGAGAAGGTGTGGAGTTAATAAAAGTATTGGTCAGAGGGCTGAAGAGGGGTTGTTGAGGTGGTTTGGTCATTTAGAGAGAATGGATCAAAGTAGAATGACATGGAGAGCGCATAAATATGTAAGGGAAGGAAGGCGGGGTAGGGGTTGTCCTCGAAAAGGTTGGAAGGAAGGGGTAAGGGAGGGCGAGGGGCTTGGACGTCCAGCAGGCGTGCATGAGCGTGTTCGATAGGAGTGAATGGAGACGAATGGTATTTGGGACCTGACAAGCTGTTGGAATGTGAGCAGGGTAATATTTAGTGAAGGGATTCAGGGAAACTGGTTATTTTTATATAGCCAGACTTGAGTCCTGGAAATGGGAAGTACAATGCCTGCACTCTAAAGGAGGGGTTTGGGATATTGGCAGTTTGGAGGGATATGTTGTGTATCTTTATACATACATGTATATGCTTCTAAACTGTTGTGTTCTGAGCACCTCTGCAAAAGCAGTGATTATGTGTGAGTGAGGTGGAAGTGTTGAATGATGATGAAAGTATTTTCATTTTGGGAATTTTCTTTCTATTTGGGTCACCCTGCCTCGGTGGGAGATGACTGACTTGTTAAAGAAAAAAAAAAGCTTAACAAAATGCATACCAGCCATATTGATACCAGAACAATGTGTTGAGCTTGAATTGTTTTGTAGCAACATTTGCAGGATAACCAGGAAGATGTAGAGGTTCCACAGATGTCACAAAGAAATTCAAGAACCATCTTTCAAAAATTTAGTTAGATTTTTGAACTGATTCAGAATGCTTTCCTGATTTGTGAAGGGAAATGAAGTAGTTGGCTGTAAAGAGCTATAGATGAACAGTATACAGTGGATATAGCTATAAAGATTTCAGCCAGCCTTATAAGTTCCATTTACTTTGTAGCACAAGAGACAGGTTGTTAGGTAAGACACATATGCAACAGTTAGGTATCTTTATTTCGAAACGTTTCGCCTACACAGTAGGCTTCTTCAGTCGAGTACAGAAAAGTTGATAAATTAGACACGTGCAACTCTTGGGTATCTTTATTGAGGAAACGTTTCGCCACACAGTGGCTTCATCAGTCCATACATAGGAGAAACTTGAATCTATTCAAGATTGATGGACTGAACACATCGACTCAAGGTTGAGGGACTGATTACCTCATTCTCCTATTGTTCAAGTTTCTCCTATGTATGGACTGATGAAGCCACTGTGTGGGAAAACATTTCCTCAATAAAGATACCCAAGAGTTGCACGTGTCTAATTTATCAACTTTTCTGTACTCGACTGAAGAAGCCTACTGTGTAGGCAAAACGTTTCGAAATAAAGATACCTAACTGTTGCATATGTGTCTTACCTAACAACCTGTCGGTATTTTATACCATTTTAATGTTCACAAGAGACAGGTACCAGTAAAGAATGTTTCCTGGATTCACAAGGAAGAGTTTTATCTATATTAATTACAGTACACCATTTATATCACTTGTAGTCTTTGGCATATTACTCAAGCAGCACTGGCAGTCATCCTGGATAAACAGATAAACCACCTGCTTCATCATATATAAAATTCAGACAAAGTTAGAGTATCTGAATAATGATAATGGAACTCTTTTTGCAGCTTTCCTAGATGCCATGTAGTTATCACAGATGAATACAAGCTGAACTGATTGTTCTGGTGTCAGCAGGGTTGGTATTCATTTCACCAAGCTCATTCAGTTAGTACTCATGAAGCAAACAAAGATTTTAGGAAGAGTTGCTTTCCCATTTGTCAACTCATTTTATATCACAGTACTGTATATAATGGTGTAAAATGTATGTGACCAGTAAAGTTTGAATATGTACACTGTCTGTTATTGTATAGTGTAAGTGACAAATATAGAAGAAAAAGATTACAATATTTGGCGTACTTTCATTGGTGTCCTTAGGTCTTTTCCTAGGATGTAACCCACAACAGCCATCCATTGAGGACTAAGTGAACAGGTGCAGTAGATGTTAGAAGACTTGACCAGGATTGAACCTGGGCCTTTTGTGTTGTGAATTGAATGTTTACACGTGTGCTTTAACAGAAGACATAAGCAGTTTGGACGTTTTATTTTGAGGTCTTCAAGCCATAGACTTCAAAAAGCTTGATCTACAGGTAAAACAGTGTTTAAATAAAACACCATTTTACCTGAAACTCACTGTTTCAATAAAATAGCTTGTCTTTTTAAAACAAACATTTGATGTTTTATGCATCTTATGTTCAATTTTACATGTTTCTCTGTGGTAATTCCTGAAGTTAGTTAAAGCTAGACAATATAAAGCTAATTATTCACTCATTTTTTTTTTTTTTTTTTTTTTTTTTTTTTCAACAAGTCGGCCGTCTCCCACTCATATCTGTCAGTATTCTGTTATGCTTCTACTTGGTTTATGCACATTCTGGCCTCAGGCTGGACTACAGGGGTGAAAGAACCATTGACAGTAATCATAGGTCTGTTTATGCTTTGTGAAATACGTATATATATGTATAATGGCTGTAAGCTGACATGTGATAGAGACAGACATTGACTAAAGGCTCTTTATTATATGAGGCATTGCACGGCAGAAAGGAGCAAGCACCAATGACCAAAATCTGGGTTAGTGTACGAATCACTTCCTTAATGTTTCGTCTGTTTATGAGAATGTATAGATAATGTCTTCTAGTCTGTAAGTTAGGCTCAAAGCCCCATAACACAATACAGCATGGTAATGTGTGCTTCATACCTCTGATCTTCCCCACACCTGAGTTTTTCTCCATTGTGTGAAATTAGTGTTTCTTCTTTTCTGCTGCAAAATGCCTCGTATTTATCTTTGTGCTAACAAGTTTATTTTCTTTACTGCATTAAGAGAAAATATGAATAAA
The DNA here is from genome assembly GCF_026875155.1 of Cherax quadricarinatus. NCBI lineage: Eukaryota > Metazoa > Arthropoda > Malacostraca > Decapoda > Parastacidae > Cherax > Cherax quadricarinatus. The sequence continues at coordinate 43,716,125 of NC_069424.1, forward strand.
AAAATCTGGACATTTTCTCTTCACAATTATAATTTAAAAATACATATTTCTTGACCAAATTATATCATATACAGGATCCCACTGCACTTAAATCAATGAAATAAATTGATTCATTCATTCATGCAGAATGCTTTTGGCCTTTTTTCAGATGGAATTTGGAACACCATGGGAGATACAGTATTGTATGTTTATACATGTAGTTGAATGCAACCTATTGTTTTCCTGTTTTTTCATTAGCTTGCAGGGTATATGTATACTTGACTACACTAAATGTAACAGGAACGGAATAGAGATGAGAGTTTCATTTCATTCTGCATAATAAATAACATTATTTTCAGATGACATTAAAGACGGCCTTGGGACAAGCATTGGATCTTCTGTCATGCCCAGCAGGACAAAGACCAAATCTTAGTAAATTTACAATGGAGCGTTACAACGCTATTGTGAAATACAAGACTGCTTACTATTCATTCTACCTCCCAGTTGCACTCTCCATGTACATGGTTAGTTTTTTTAGTTACTATATATTTGTCCCATATTTCATATTATATTTGCATGTGCTGTAGAAGTCTTAAATTAAGAAATAAATGGCAAAAGTTATCAAAAAAAGGAATTAAAAACTACCCAGTATATCTGATGCCACCTTCTTATTCAGATTCCAATCAGTATTCTTACTCGTGCACTTATCGACACCACTATTCGTATTACATCTCCAATCATTATTTTAACTAGAAATGTCAGAACAGTTTTGAGAGTCAATCTATCCACTGATGTTTTAGTATATAGACTCTTGTTACTTAAAATAATCTTTTCTTTAGACAGTTATGTTAAGCATTCCAGTAATGTAACAAACTATACAGCTGTATGATGTCTAGCAGTTTGTAGCTTTAATTTTAATTTGTCCAAAATACTCTTGTGTAACCATTTTCTTTCCAAAATTTGAAATGGAAATAAGTGTAACAAAAATTTTTGTAAAAAATTATGAAATTTTTAAAAATAAAATGTTTGCAAAAAAGGGAAATTTTTTTCAGTATGGTATTAAAATTTATAGTTAAAAATATATATAGCCCATTTAGGTACAAATATTTTTAATAAATTGCTTTAAAAATTTTCTTAATTTAAAAATTGAGTTTTTTCAAAGTGGGCAAAAAACAGTAAAGGGGAATTTTTTAAACCCAATCACAAAAAATACAAAAAAAAAGGGTTAAATTTTTTTTCCCAAGTACAATAGGTTTTAAATTTAATCACATTCTTGTGTTTTAAATTTCATGGAAAGTTTGTTACTTTTACAACCCTTTTGGGGAAAAAGGGTTATATAAAAAATTTTATATTCTAGTTTTTTAAATTTGGGGAAAGGCTTGTATATTATAAAAATATTCACAGACCCCTTGTTTTTATTTTTTTTTAAAAATTTATACTGATTTGTGTTTTTTAAAAAAAAAAATTATGCAACGGAACAGGGAAACCCCCCCTTTTTGTTTTTAATAGGAAAGTAATTTTATTAGATAAAAAGTTCGTTGTTTAATTTTAAATAGGTTAAGGGTTTTCTTTGTTAAAATCAAAAAAATTCCAAAAAATTCCCTTACAAAAATTACCCAGATATACAAAATTACAATGTTGAAGACAAGATGCTTAAAACAAGCTTTTATTGGGGCTGTGTTAGCTCTTTATCAAATCACAACTTGGTAAAGCTTTAGTAATGGAATGTAATCCCAATAAGAGCTTGTTCTTTGTATGTATTTTCTTCAACATTATTTGCAGTACATCATGCTGATCTACAAAATTACAATGCAGAGTATGTTAGGATATATTACATCTCTAGGATATCATATGTTTTATTTGATTTTGTTCATAGGAAGAAATTATTTGAATACATATTTAAAAAAGTGAATTTTAACCAATTGGGATCAAACTTCCTCATTGATGTTCAATTAAATTTTTTTAATATTTTTTTCAATAGAAGTTTCACATTACTCTTCAATTAATGTTATTTTAGAATTCTTTACCTTTGTCGTTTTTTCCTTTTCTTCTGCTTGTGTTCTTTCACGTTTCTTTTATACTACCTAAGCATTGTATATGCTTGCTGAACCAGATTTCGTTCATTCCACATATACTATTGTAATTATGTGAAGGCAAATGCCAACTGCTGCACCTACATTTGAGGTAAACTAGCATGTTAAAACTCCTATGAAGGTAGTGCACCTGCCTCATGCTTAGCAGAATAACCCCTATAGGATTAATGTTTTGTATAAATAAAATTCATTGCTTCATGCCTTTTTAATTCAGAAAGGTAGTTAATATATCTGAAGCAGATTCTACATAATGCATCCTTTTAATAAGAGTAGATCTATATGACCCATAAAGGTTTAATGTGTTTTTGAATAGAGTATAATAATGAAAGAGAATGAAATCCACATTAGGAACAAATATAGAAGTTAGAATAAGGAGCTAGCTTTTTAATTAAATTTTTTTTTCAGTTTTATACTTGAAATAATTTTTAATAAGCAGGCATGAATAAGGAAGAACTGTTAAAAAATGTTGGTTGGAAAATTATGTAAGTTTAAAATAAAAATGAATTAATTTTTCAAGAGGAACATACTTGATTTATTGCTACTTTTTTTTTTTTTTTTTTTTTTTTTTTAGTGGAGGAAGGAAAGTAAGTTAAAAGAAAATCATAAATTAGTTCCTCTATTGATAGTCTATGTTTGACACAGTTTGAATGAGAAAGTTGTAAATGAGCTTATCTGTTGATACTGATATCCTGCTTTTGATTTCATGATGCATGTTGATTCATAGTCAGTCTCATGTTATGGAATGAACCACATGTGTAGCATGTTCACACGTGTAGTGTGATCAACATTTGTCTAAAAAAAAAAGTATAGATCAATTTACTGAACAAAAATACATCTTCAGAGAATATTGTTTTTCATGCAGATGGATGTGGTACTCAATCTGTACAAGGATTTTCTTGAAAAGCCTGTTAGCTGGGAATAGATTAGGATTGACATAGATGTAGATATTTTTGTTATGTATTGCAGATCATATCAGATAGTCATTTGTAAGTAGGATATATTATGAAAGAATAGATATCAAGACAGTTAAATATTTAAGAATGGTAATTTTGCTTTTATGATAGATATTTAATTAATTAGTTTTAAATGGTAAGATATTGATCCCTTAAGATCCCACATTGTAACAGCGATCATCTAATAATATTTTGTTTTATTAAATGTTCAGTGATGTTTGCTTGCTGAGCCATTATTGTAGTGAGTCAGGATTTCAATTGGTTGCAGAAAACTGCAATCCACCTGAGACCTTTGGATTATGTTTTTCTTATACAGTAATGTAGTATGGTAATGTGGATATGGCTATGTAAATTTATGTATCTTAATTTTGTATTTAATTTGTATTCCATGTGTCCATATGTTGTATATGCTCCAAAGTTTCTTTGAGCTGTTTTTTGTAGTTTATCATTTAAAGTGTAAGTAGTAGTAGTGGAGCAAAGAAGTCATGAGGTGAACATAAATTTTGTCTAATTACAGGCTGGGATAAGAAATACAGATAACGTGAGAGTGGTAAGCTAAACAATACAAGGGATTTCCCTTGGAATTACAGTACTAAGTTTGGAACTTCTTTTGCTAACACTTATGATCACCCTCTGTCCTTTACTGTGGAGTGCACTACTTTTTCCTGAACTTTTCTGTTCATTTTATGTAGTATATTAGAAATATTTTCTTTAAATGAAATGTATTGCTACTAAATATAGTGCTGTACAGTATTTTAACTTTTGCTTTTTGGGAAGTTATACACATATGTACATATACACTTGATTGATACACAAGCTGCACGTGTATGCTTGACAATTCCAAGAACCTCCATGGAGGTGAACCTCATTCCTGATTTTACACTGCATAAAGGTCCACTTCTTGTGAGACACCTTGGGTTGCCAAGTCTTTCTGTACATTACATATACATGCACACACATACACACTTGCAAAGAATGACTTAGACCAGGAAGAGGAAAGAAATATAGATTAGGTTACAAAAAAAGAAAGTATGCTGGCCTATGACAGTAAAGTACAAAATATGCACATTCCTTAAATGGAACAAAATAAAGAATTACAAGGGATTGCCATACACAAAATATACAAAGAGGATGACAACAAACTTGACTCTGACGATGACATTAAATATTTCAACTCAGAGATGTAAAAATAGACAAAATAAATTAAGATTCAACACTGATTTGAAAAACCATAGAAAAGAAAGATGAAACTTAAAATTATGAAAGTGCTTTAAAGTAAACACTTGACTAAGATTCAGGTAAGTCAGAAATTAATTTACTGGTATAGTATATGAAAGGAAGAGGAACCTAAAAATTAATGGAAATAAGCAAGTCAAAATCATATCTATTAAAAGTGCTTAAAAATTAAAGATGAAAAGCAAAATAAGAATAATGTAGGTCATCAGTAAAATTAGTGGAAAAATTTGAGAATAAAAGTCAATAATAGAGTTGCTGAAGTAGAGGAGGAAATGTGTGATTAACTAAATATAAACTTCCAGAGTGTATTCATGGAAGAAATAAAGTGGAGCCTGAACCTCAGCAAGCCAAATGAGATGGAATCTATTGAGATAAACTAAAGAAAAAGTAAAGGAACTGCTTGTTTGATACAGACAACAGCAAACCACTAAAACCATATGGACTTCACAATATTTTTGTATCACATTGGCTATTTCCTTTTAAGTTAGTGACTCAGTCACTGTGGGGCTGAAAAAATGTACAGATGAACTATTTTTGTCACTTTATTACAAAATAGTAAACTGGCAAACAAAAGGGAAATAGCACACATTTGGCTAATTGTTAAAGAAAGTAATAGGGAATGGCCTGTTGTAAAAATTCTGGTGAAAGCATTTAGAGAAGAGTAACTACAGTAACATCCTGTAAAGAGTAAAAACCTAATGCAAATAATTTTGTTGCAGATCGGCAAAATCCTGTGCTGCATCTCAAGGCTATTGAATTACTATGGTAGTCACAGTAATCATATACAAAAGAAATATATATGCAGAGTGCTTGAATTGCTAAAAACATTTTTAATGGAGCCTCCATGAAAGGCTAATTTTGAAACTACAAAAAGGCAAACTATTACAATGGGTGAGATATTTATTGTCTGAAAGAAAAATGATAACAGATATAAGAAGAAAAATGCCCTCAAGATAGAATGTCACTGGGGTCCAACAAGGATCATTGTAGAACCTTCCTTAGTATTGTTATTAATTTATATAAATGACTTATGAGGAATAGTATTACTTCAAGGAAGCCTTGCTCCATGTGTGGGTTGTTTTCTGAAAAAAACTTCAATTTAAGGTGAGATACCATTGAGCAAGGGCTGTTATCCAGCAAATACCATTTTTTTTTTTCCAACAAGTCTGCCATCTCCCACTGAGGCAGGGTGACCCATAAAGAAAGAAAAAAATCCCCCAAAAAGAAAATACTTTCATCATCATTCAACACTTTCACCTCACACATAATCACTTTTTTTGGAGAGGCACCCAGATACAACAGTTTAGAAGCATATATAAAGATATATAACATATCCCTCCAAACTACCAATATCCCAAACCCCTCCTTTAAAGTGCAGATATTGTACTTCCCATTTCCAGTACTGAAGTCTGGCTGTATAAAAATAATCGGTTTACCTGAATCCCTTCACTAAATATTACCCTGCTCACACTCCAACAGCTCGTCAGGTCCCAAAAACTATTAGTCTCCATTCACTCCTATCTAACATGCTCATGCACGCTTGCTGGAAGTCCAAACCCCTCGTCCACAAAACCTCCTTTACCCCTTCCCTCAAACCTTTTCAAGGACAACCCCTACCCCGCCTTCCTTCCCCTACAGATTTATACGCTCTCCATGTCATTCTACTTTGATCCATTCTCTCTAAATGACCGAACCACCTCAGCCCCTCTTCAGCCCTCTGACTAATACTTTTATTAACTCCACACCTCCTAATTTCCACACTCTGAATTTTCTGCATGATATTCACACCACACATTGCCCTGAGACAGACATCTCCACTGCCTCCTCGCTGCAGCATTTACAACCCAAGCTTCACACCCATATAAGAGAGTTGGTACCACTATTCTTTCATGCATTCCCTTCTTTGCCTCCATATATAAAATTTTTTGTCTCCACATATACCTCAATGCACCACTCGCCTTTTTTCCTTCATCAATTCTATGGTTAACGTCATCCTTCACAAACCCATTTGCTGACACATCCACTCCCAAATATCTGAAAACATTCACTTCCATACTCCCTCTCTCCAATGTGATATCCAATTTTTCTTTATTTAAGTCATTTGATACCCTCATCACCTTGCTCTTATCAGTGTTCGCTTTCAACTTTTTACCTTTACACACCCTCCTAAACTCATCCACTAACCTTTCCAAGTTTTCTTTAGAATTTCCCATAAGCACAGTATCATCAGCAAAAAGTAACTATGTCAACTCCCATTTTGTATTTGATTCCCCATAATTTAATCCCACCCCTCTCCCTAACACCCTAGCATTTACTTCTTTTACAACCCGATCTATAAATATATTAAACAACCATGGTGACATTACACATCCCTGTCTAAGACCTACTTTTACCGGGAAGTAATCTCCCTCTCTTCTGTACACCCTAACCTGAGCCTCAATATCCTCATGAAAACTCTTTACAGCATTTAGTAACCTATACCTATTCCATGTACAGTGGTCCCTCGTTTTTCGTAGTTAATCCGTTCCTGGAGTTGCTACTATTATCGAAATCTACGATTTTCGAAATCTACGATTTTCGAATCAATTTTCCCCATAAGAAATAATGTTAATACAATTAATCCGTTCCTGACACCCAGAAGTATTAAAACAAAAAAATTATTTACATGAAATATAGATGTAGTACATAAACAATACAATGGGAAATGATGAATGAAACATTAACAGCCTAACACTTACCTTTATTGGAGATTCTTCTTAGTGTACGGGAGACTGGAGGAGGAGAGAGATTGGATTGTTTACAGTTTGGAAGGGGAATCCCCTTCCAGCAACACCTCAGGTACCAATTGCTTTTCTGGGGTTGCTTCTCTTCTCTTTTTCTTAATGCCACTAGGACCAGCTTGTCACTGGAGTCCTGTCTCGCAAAATATCTGTGGAGAGAGCTCTGTTTCTGGCATCTCTAACACTTCCCTAAAATGGCCCAAGACTTTGTCACTGTACATGTTGCCAACATGGCTTGCAACAACCTTGTCAGGGTGATGTTTCTCCATAAATCTTTCCACTTGTGCCACTTTCATATTGTTCAGTGATGTTTTTCTGAAATTCAATCGTATTTCTCACCTTCTTTACCACAGGCTTGGCACTAGGAGCTTTCTTTGGAGCCATGGTAGCTTATTTAGTACCTGCAAGCACTAAAATGAGTGGAATATTATGAAATATTTCGTAGGAGCACGTGAGGGGACCTTTGCTCACTGGTAAACAATGCCAGACTGGCTGGGTAGGGAGGCCGCCCCGGCTCACACCGTGCGTACGCGTCCCGGATGAACTACTATTCGCGAGTCAACCTTTGATTAGCGAGCCCATGTTTATATGAAAATATCCCTATGATTTCCGAAATCTATGATTCCCGAGAACTACGAAAAACGAGGGACCACTGTACTTGTAACATCTGCCACAATGTTCCCCAATCCACTTTATCATATGCCTTTTCTAAATCCATAAATGCAATGAAAACTTCCCTATCTTTATCTAAATACTGTTCACATATATGCTTCAATGTAAACACCTGATCTACACATCCCCTACCCACTCTAAAGCCTCCTTGCTCATCTGAAATCCTACTCTATCTTACCTCTAATTCTTTCAATAATAACCCTACTATACACTTTTCCTGGTATACTCAGTAAGCCTATTCCCCTATAATTTTTTCAATCTCTTTTGTCCCCCTTCCCTTTATATAAAGGGACTATACATGCTCTCTGCCAATCCCTAGGTACTTTCCCCTCTTTCATACATTTATTAAACAAAAATACCAACCACTCCAACACTATATCCTCCCTTGCTTTTAACATTTCTGTCTTGATCCCGTCAGTTCCAGCTGCTTTACCCCCTTTCATTCTACTTAATGCATCATGCACTTTTCTTCCCACACACAGTCTGCACTTTTTCACTCTTAAAAGATGTTATACACTTGACCAGTGCATGAAATTACCGCCTCCCTTTCTTCATCAACACTTAAAAGTTCCTCAAAATATTCCCACCATCTACCCAACACCTCCAGCTCCCCATCTACTAACTCCCTTACTCTGTTTTTAACTGACAAAATCCATTTGTTCCCAAGGCTATCTAAACTTGTTTACCTCCAAATTTTTTTCTTATTTTCATCAAAATTTCTTGACAGTGCCTCTCCCACTCTATCATCTGCTCTCCTTTTGCACACTCTCACCACTCTCTTCACCTTTCTTTTACTCTCCATATACTCTGCTCTTCTTATAACACTTCTGCTCTGTAAAAATCTCTCATAAGCTACCTTTTTCTCTTTTATCACACCCTTTACTTCATCATTCCACCAATCACTCCTCTTTCCTCTGCACCCACCCTCCTATAGCCACAAACTTCTGCCCCCACATTCTAATACTACATTTTTAAAACTATTCCAACCCTCTTCAACCCCCCCACTACTCATTCTTGCACTAGCCCACCTTTCTGCCAATAGTTGCTTATATCTCACCCTAACTTCTTTTCCCTTAGTTTATACACTTTTACCTCTCTTACTTGGTGTTTTTATGTATACACACTCATCTGAGTTTTCTTTGATTTTATCTTAATAGTTCTTGTTCTTATTGCTTTTCCTTTCATATCCACGGGGAAGTGAAATAAGAATCCTTCATCCGTAAGCATGCGTGTTGTAAAAGTCGACTAAAATGCCGGGAACAATGGGCTAGTGACCCCTTTTTCTGTATAACCTACTAAAAAGAAAAAGAAGACTGTGTACATATGCAATATTAATAAAATAAAATGTTGCTTCAGTACCAGCATTTACAACCTTGCCACTCATTTTAATGTTTTGCATGTGGTTACGCTGCTTAAACTTGAAAAGTTTCCCATGAGAAGCACTGAATATTTCCACTGTAGAACATTTACTTTGTTTAGTTGATTCATCAGATAAACTTGTGTAATAATTGCCAGTGTATCCACAAGAATGTGCCACTCTTTTTTCCTCAGTCCAAATTAAGTGTGTCTATAATGTACATTCAACTACTGCATTACAAATTCATATTAATTTCATAGTAGCTGTACAGCATCATCCATAGTGATGAACCTTATTATTAGTCTCTGTAGTGTGAATCTACACAATATGTCACTGAACTATACCTGGGTGACCTAGTGACATGATGTCAGCACCATATTTATTGAAGTTGGAGAAAATTGACATTGGTTGATCCAGATATATTGTCCCCAGTACAGTACAAATGGGCTATACATGTATAGAATAAGATAAAACTGAGGAGGGTTTTCCTGAGTAATATATGACTGTGTTTGATAATCATTCAAATTTCTTATGCAGACAAGAAATTAAAATATTTAAAAAGCCCTACAGATTGAGAAAATGAAGTGACAAATGATGTAATTTTGATGTAGAAAGTGCAACATAATGGAAAAGGGTAAAAACAAAATTTGTCAATAGGAAAAAATACAAAATATGTGATAAATTCCTCTAAACATTGGACAGTTTAAGGGCTCTTGAGTTACAGTAATTATAGACAAACTGTCACCAGAAGACCCTATAAATGTAATGTTGTAGTGAGAAACTTGTATGCTATAATACTGGCAAGCTTTAGAATAGCTTTCAGATGTATAAGTCAAATGATAGAAAAAAATTCACTACATATGTTAAACCAGAATGACAATATTGCATGATGTTCTCACTCCAAGAAAATATTGTCTAGCTAAAATAGAATAAAAACCCCTGAGAGATTGAACAAAATGGCTTCTGGAGTTTAATAAAAATACGATTTATAAAAAGCACTAAAATTACTGAAGATTACTTTGTTGACAGTCAGGATTATCGTTGACTTCAAGAAAGTAGATAAGGAAGATTTTTTACTATCTTCACTGGAGAAAAAGAAGCTATATTTGCACATTAAAAATAAGAGTTATAGAAAAAGCAGCACCAAATATTTCTAGACAAGTACACTAATGATAGGCTGCTAGAATGAAATTCATGACAAGGTTAGTAGGTGTTACAACTATTGGAAATTTAAAAATAAGCTAATGACACAATTAATAATGAAAATAGGACACAATGACCACAATTTTGCTTTTAACTAATTACAGCAAATAAATACTAAGTAATCAACATTAGATAATCACTCCTATTCTTGCGCGTATACACACTGTGTACATACTTACATGAACACTATACATATTTAGTTTATGCTTATAAGTATATACTTGCTAGTTACTCAAATTCCCATTTTAATGTTCATCTCTAGATAGTTTTTGTGATTTATTTATTTTTAATGCATCGATTTATTTTGGCAAAAGCATAACCACAGTTAATTATCTGTGACTCAAGCTTTGAATTTTCATAGAATACAGTTAATAACATTATTATAAAAATAGTTAAATATTCTGATCCAAATGTACAAACATTATCAATATTAAGTTTTCTGTTTAAAACTATTGCTTTCATAATTTTCACAGTGATATTAAAGACCATATTATATATACTGAAATCTATACTTGACCAAGGCTTTATCGATGATTAAATAATTTTTTCCCTGTAGTTACCCATATCAAAGTTCACCTAACCTCCCTTTATTATTTTTCTACATTTTAATTATATTTATTATGCATGAGGTTCTTCTGATGTTCAGAAATGCAGTGGTGGTGGTGGTGGTGGTATTAAGAGTATTGCATGTTAACAGAGTTCTCACAATTGAATCTTTCTACATAAATGTTTATTTCAGCATTCTTTGTTATTTTTTTTTTTTTGAGCACACTATTGTCTTACATTCCTTGCCTTTCTTTGCTCCAGTCTTGTATCTATTATTTTACAAAGGATTTTATTATGATATTTATTATTTTTATTTAAATTAGTCATGCATTTTGCTTTGTCAGTACAATATTTATATTTTTAATTGTTTTGATATGCATTTTTTATATATAATATACAAAGTATGAAAAGTATTTTTCAAGGTTTTTATTGAGTGGAATGTTTCACACACAAGCTTTAAATTTTTCCATTTACAGTCAGTGTGTGTGTGTGTGTGTGTGCGAGTGTGTGTGTGCGAGTGTGTGTGTGTGCGCGCGCGAGTGTGTGTCAGAATGAGAGTATGAGAGTAAGTGAGAGAATGTACCCACCTATATGTGCTTGCAGGGGTTGAGTCCTAGCTGCTAGCCCTACCTCTCAGCTTGACACTTTCCAGACTCTCCTAACTTTGTGGGACTTGTTGTACCTAGTCTTGAAACTATGTATGAAGTCTTCCTCCACCACTTCTTAGACTAGGTCATTTCATTCCCCAACCACCCTGAGACTGAAGAAATACTTCACGACATCCTTGTGAGTCATCTGTGTCTTTAACTTCAACCTTTACCCCCTAGTACCTTTTCCAGTTGTTCCAAAAGGAACATATGGAAAAGTGGGCAGGTGGATATTTAATTTTTTTAATGAATAGAACCCAAAGTGTAATAGTCAACAGTGCAATAAGAGGCTGCCATAGTGAAAAGCTTTGTTTCCTGAGGCAGAGTACTTGCACCTGTTCTCTTTCTCAGTCTCATATCCGAAATTGACAGGGACACACCATAGCCCCCTTTGCAGACAATACTAGAATCAGTATGAGAGCGGCATCCATCGAGGACACATCAAACTGTCACACTGATAAAAACAAAGTCTTTCAGTGGGCCAGTGAAAGTAATATGATGTTCAGTGAGGATAGGCCTCGTTTACTGTATTAAAGGAAGATTGAGGAAATAAATACCAGAACACATTATACAAATGCAGATCACTTGATAGAACATAAGACTAATGGGAGAAACTTAGGAGCTATTATATTGGAAGATATCATCCTCAAAGATCAGTGTCCTTGTCATAACTGCAGGGAATATGATAGGCTAGATAACTATGACCTTCAAAATATGAGATGCCATGCTAATGATGACATTCATTGTCACTCATTCTCTCTAGGCTGGAATATTGCTGCACTCTTAACAGCTCTGTTCATGGCAGGTGAAATTGCAGACCTGGAGAATGTACATAGAACCTTCACTGCTTGCATAAATTCAGTAAAGTGCTTCATTACTGGAAACTTGGAGTTCATCAATCTGTACTCCTTGGAATGTAGGCGAGAAGATTATAATTTGCATCTGTAAAAATTTAAGTGGGATTGGTCCCAAATCTGCACACACAATCATTCCCCATGAAAGTAAGAGGCTTGGTAGAGGGTGCCAAATACCCCCAGTGAAAAGCAGGGGTACAGTGAGTACAATAAAAGAAAACTCATAAGTGTGAAGGGGCCAAGACTTTTCAGTATCCTCTCTTCATGCATAAGGAAGGTGAGGATTACTAACAAACCCCTGGCTGTTTCCAAGGAAACTGGGAAAATTCAAGTCAGTTGTTGATCAACCGTGCTGTGGTGTATGCATTGGGCTTTGCTTGGCTAGCACCAAAAGTTGGGTTGATCAGGCCATCCACCAGGTGGCCTAGTCTGGGACCAGGCTGCAGGAGTGTGACCCTCGCAACACTATCCAGGTAGAGATTGTGAGAGATGGAATGTGAATGGCTGTTAGTGATGGAATAAGTGAGTGAGATATAGAGCGAGTGAGAGAGGGAGAGAGAGAGTGAATGTATGCATGTGCACATGTATGCACCGGCACACACCATCTTGTCATTCAAGTGAAAAACAAAAGCCTGTTAAACATTTTGCACAGTCAGGATTTCTTATTTGTGTTTTCTCATGATCACTGAGGTAGCAGGTACATCATATTTACTTGTATTTACATTCATTATAAACTAATTTTTATCTTCTTGTTTCTTTCTTAATAGTTCTTAAATCTTTCTTTAGTTGAATCAAGACTCTTTAAATATTCATGTAACATATTCCAAGACTGTCCTCCTACATTCTTCTCACAGTTAGGTTCATATACTATGCTAACTGCATAAGAATGGAGGACCATGGTAGTAAACCTATTGGCCCATGCTAGGTAGGTCATTCTCCAACCCAACCCTTCTGACTGAAATTTTTCTAGTTTATTTTTAAAATCTAGTGTTGGCTTCAAGCACTCAGCAGATTATTCCACTGACCTAAACTGTTGCTAAGTCAGTACTTTCCTATATCCTTTCTAAACCTGAATTTATTTAACTTGAATCCATGCTTCTGAGTCTTTATTGGCTAGATATTCTTAGTACCCTATTTATATTGCATTTGTTTAAACCTCTTTTCAATGTGTATACGTCATTCATATCTTCCCATCATTCTGTCTTTCAAGAGAGTTCAGGTTTAGGGATCTCAATCTGTCTTCATATGCAACATTTATTGCTTGCTTTTAAACACTCTGGTCATCTCCCACCAAGGCAGGGCAACCCAAAAAAAGAAACACTTTCACCATCATTCACACTACCACTGTCTTGCCAGAGGGGCATGGATATGATAATTCAGATGATCCTTCAAATAGCAAATATTCCCAGCCCTCTTTTAGAGTGCAGTTATGTAGTGCATTTTGTCATCCTCTGTATATTCTCCATTGCATTTAAATTCATTTTGTAATATGGAGATAAAAATTGAACCACATAATATCAGCGAGTACTTACAAATGACTGGAGCTGTTGAATAACCTTTAGACTCCTCTTGCTATAAATCCAAGTAATGTGTTAGCCTTATTATGCATTTTTGGGCACTCCATCTTGGCATCAGAATTTTGTTTAGCATGACTTAAATCTTTTTACATTCTTTGATCAAACTCTGCATCTTGTGTATAAGAGTAAGGGTTAGTTTCATTGCTAAGGTTTATGACTGTACTTTTAAACATTGAACTGCATCTGCCACTTTTTGTACTATGACATTATCTTGTCCAAATCTTCATGAAGTTCAGTAGTATCCTCCTCCAAATTTAATGTTTGTCGTTTTTTATGTTAATGACCTAGTCAAGGTCATTAATCCTCTCACTGGCTGTCATGTAGAACTATCACTGATGCCAGGGTCCCTACTGTGGATCTGTGGTTGAGTTCTAATGGCTTCATATTTGATGCTAGAGGCCTAGTAGACATACTAATGAGAGAATCGGGTCTGTGCAGTCATTGTTGGCAACATACAAAAAATTGGGTCCCCTGTAGTGCATTGTGGAATGCTATATTTAGGATGCCTTGCTCACCATGCAGTGCAGATACGAAGGCCTCGCTCCCAGGCACATTGAATGCGTTTTGTTTCCCATTAATGCTTCCAGCAATGATAATTATGGAATCAACGATTAGTTTTTGATTTCAAGAATATAGTGACTGGAAGTGATGCTCGGGCACCAAAAATATTCCTGAGAGATGATCATTGAATATCTTCTCAATTGAAGTTTGGTGATCAATTCTTAACAACACTTCCTGCTACAGAAGAGAAGAAATGGGCTCAGAAGAGATGGTATATCTGTGTACACACAATAAGGAACCAAGCAAAGTGCAGACACACCGGTGGCCTGGTGGCTAAAGCTCCCGCTTCACACACGGAGGGCCCGGGTTCGATTCCCGGCGGGTGGAAACATTTCGACACGTTTCCTTACACCTGTTGTCCTGTTCACCTAGCAGCAAATAGGTACCTGGGTGTTAGTCGACTGGTGTGGTCGCATCCTGGGGGACAAGATTAAGGACCCCAATGGAAATAAGTTAGACAGTCCTCGATGACGCACTGACTTTCTTGGGTTATCCTGGGTGGCTAACCCTCCGGGGTTAAAAATCCAACGAAATCTTATCTTATCTTGTCTGCACTTTGGTGTCTGCACACATTTTGTGTGTGCATAGCTTGTTCTCCATACACCACTGTGTAGAGAAGTGTAGAACTTCCACAGACTGTAACAGCTCTGTGTACATGACCAGTGCCTGAATATTTGTACATAAATGTTAGACCAGTCTCTCTTGATCACTTTCCAGGTTTTGGGGCTGGTATTTTATTTCCTTAGGATAATTGTGACCAATAGACTCAGTTTTGGTTTCTTCGGATTTTATATAATTTTTGATGCAACCAGTTCAAATTTCCTCTGACATAAGGCACTACTCCCACCCTTTCTTCTTTGTCTATCTGTGTGGAATAATTGTAATCCTTGTATGTGGCATTCAGAAGCCATATCTCAATTCTTCAAATTTAACCATGTTTTAGTTATTGCAATATCATCAACATTTAATGTTAGTTCATTTATTTTGTTTCCTAGGACCACTACTGTTTGTATAATATATGCTGTAAAAGTTTTTACTTCTGTATCCCTCCCTGTTTCTCTTCATCTTTCCACTGTTTATTTTTGTCATTGCCCGGTATTCCTGAATGTGTTTTCTTACATTGTGTTTTTGATGCTATATATGTATATATATTTTAATTTACTACCTTAATAACTTATTTTAATCCATAACCCTAATTCCACTCTTTCTGTTACACATACATGCCAAACGCACCCCGCCAAATGCAAAGTCATGAAGATTGGGGAAGGGCAAAGAAGACCGCAGACAAAGAATAGGCTAGGTGGCCAAAGACTGCAAGCCTCACTCAAGGAGAAGGATCTTGGGGTGAGCATAACACCAAGCATGTCTCCAGAAGCACACATCAGCCAGATAACTGCTTCAGCATATGGGCGCCTGGCAAACCTGAGAATAGCGTTCCGACACCTTAGTAAGGAATCATTCAAGACATTGTACACTGTGTACGTCAGGCCCATACTGGAGTATGCAGCACCAGTTTGGAACCCACACCTGGTCAAGCATGTCAGGAAATGAGAGAAAGTGCAAAGGTTTGCAACAAGGTTAGTTCTAGAGCTCAGGAAAATGTCCTGCAAAGAAAGGTTAAGGGAAATCAGCCTGACAACACTGGAGGACAGGAGGGTTAGGGGAGACATGATAACGGCATTCAAAATACTGCATGGCATAGATAAGGTGGACAGAGACAGGATGTTCCAGAGATGGGACACAATTGGATGTGGTCACAATTGGAAGCTGAAGACTCAGACGAGTCAAAGGGATGTTAGGAAGTATTTCTTCAGTCATAGAGTTGTCAGGAAGTGGGAATAGTCTAGCAAGTGATGTAGTGGAGGCAGGAACCATACATAGCTTTAAGATGAGGTATGATAAAGCTCAAGGAGCAGAGAGTGGACCTAGTAGCGGTCAGTGAAGAGTCGGGGTCAGGAGCTGAGTCTCAACCCCTGCAACCACAATTAGGTGAGCATTTTTGTGAATATGATGACAGCAACAGAGTGGTGGTTGACACACATTGAGGACATCATGGATGAAAGGCCCCTTGGAGCAAATAATCGTGTGGTCCTGAGTTTTGAGTACATAGAGTTACAAGTGGCGAGGGAAGCAGTATAAGTCGGATGGGAGAAGCCCAGCTACAGAAGAGGAGAATACACAGGCATGAGAAATTTCCTGCATGAGGTTCATTAGGAAAGAGAACTGGTGACAACAAAATGTAAAGAGGCATAGGAGAAGTTCATACCCAAGGGCTTCAGAAACATTGGGAAGACCAGGACTAGTCCTTGGTTCACCCAGAGGTTTAGAGGCCAAAACTAAGTGCAATAGAGAATGGAAAGAGTATAGAAGCCAAAGGACCCAGGAAAATAGGGAGATTAATTGAAGAGCCAGAAATGAATATGCACAGATAAGGGGGGAGGTCCAGCAGCAGTACAAAAGTGACATAGCATCGAAAGCCAAATCTGACCCGAAGCTGTTGTACAGTCACATCAGGAGGAAAACGACAGTCAAGGACCAGGGAATCAGGCTGAGGAAGGAAGGAGGGAATATCACAAAAAAACAACAGAGAAATATGTGAAGAGCTCAACACATGGTTTAAGGAAGTATTTTCAGTGGAGACAGAAAGGACTCCAGAATGGTGGAGTACACCAATGAGTGCTGGACACAGTGCACACAACAGAGAAGGAAATGAAGAGGCTGCTAAGTGAACTAGATACCTCATAGACAGTGGGACCGGACAACATATCTCCGTGAGTCCTGACAGAGGGAGCAAAGGCAGTGTGTGTGCCACTAATAACAATCTTCAGCACATCTATCAAAACAGGGCAACTACCTAAGGTGTGGAAGACAGCAAATTTAGTTGCAGTATTTAAGAAAGCAGAGAGACAGGTAGCATTAAACTACAGACCAGTGTCACTGACATGTATAGTATGCAAAGTCTTGGAGAATATTATTAGGATAAGAATGGTAGATCACCTAGAAAGGAATGATCTCATAAATGATAACTAGAGCAGTTTCAGGGAAGGGAAATCCTGTGTCACAGATTTAGTGGACTTTTATGACAAGGTGACAGAAGTAAGACAGGGTAGATTGCATTTTCTGGGACTGTAAGAAGGCTTTCAATACAGTTCAACATGAGCGATTAGTTCAGAAGCTAGAGGAGCAGGCAGGAATAAGAGAAAAGGCACTGTAGTGGATCAGAGAATACCTGACTGGAAGGAAACAATGAGTCATGGTACATGATGAGGTGTCAGAATGGGCACCTTTGACAAGTGGGGTTCCACAGGGGTCAGTTTTAGGGCTGGTTCTATTTCTGGTATATGTGAATGACATGACAGAAGGGATAAATTCCGAGGTGCCCCTGTTTGCAGACGATGTGAAGCTAATGCGAAGAATTAAATTGGATGAGGATCAGGTAGAACTGCAAAGGGATCTGGACAGGCTGCAAGCCTGGTGCAGCAACTGGCTCCTGGAGTTTAACCCCACCAAGTCTAAAGTCATGAAGATTGGAGAAGACCAAAGAAGACTGCAGACAAAGCAGAGGCTAGGGGGCCAAAGACTGCAAACCTCACTCAAAGAAAAGGATCTTGGGTGAGTATTATACTGAGCACATCTCCTGAGGTGCACATCAACCAAATAACTGCTGCAGTATATGGGCATCTGGCAAACCTAAGAATAATGTTTCAACACCTTAGTAAGGAATTGTTCAAGATTCTGTACACCATGTACATCAGGCCCATGTTGGAGTATGCAGCACAAGTATAGAACCCACACCTGGTCAAGCACATCAAGAAATTAGAGAATGCAAAGGTTTGCAACAAGACTAGCCCTGGAGCTATGGGGTATGTCCTATGAGGAGAGGTTAAGGGAAATTGACCTGACAGTAGTGGAGGACAGAAGGGATGGGGGGACATGATAACAACATATAAAATACTGAGAGGAATTGACAAAGCAGATAGGGACAGGATGATTCAGAGATGGGACACAGCAAGAAGAGGTCACAGCTGGAAGTTGAAGATTCAGATGAGTCACAGGGATGTTAGGAAGTATTTCTTCAGCTCTAGAGTTGTCAGAAAGTGGGACAGTCTGGAGAGTGATGTAGTGGATGCAGGATCCATATATAGCTTTAAGAAGAGATACGATGACGCTCATGGAGCAGGGAGAGAGTAGACCTAGTAGCAGTCAGTGAAGAGGCAGGGCCAGCAGCTGTGACTCGACCCCTGCAACCACAACCCCTTTCCCCAAACCCACCTACCAACCTACCTTTCTACCTGTACTTGTAACTTTTCTTAGTTTAATGCCAAGTACATTGCAGCAACAGCAGCCCCCTTGTATGAATTAGCTATCCTAGATAGAAGAATGCCTTCCCAGGCATGCACGTCAGTTCTGCTGCAGATGTGTATCCAGTTATCAATAAATGGCTGCAGTGTCATTGCAGTACTTGTCCAGCCAGCAATTAACACCAGTTAATATGGAATAACCATTCGTTGCCAATTCATTGTCTATTGCTCTACTACAGAGAGTTTGCACTTGGCCTCACAGGGCAAGGCATCCACCATATTGCTTATCCAAACATGTGCTGGTGATAGTGTATTTATTTCTTGTGTCACTGCAAAACATTCTTTAGCTAAGGGATATTGAGGCTCCTAAGATTTTCTGTGCTATGGGTTATTCAAGTGAAGAGGGCAGAAATTAATACCTGTAGTATCTTTAAAGAATAAAAGAATAAAGATTTTATTTCTTTGCAAAGGTAACAGTGTGCAGTTAAAACTTTGATTTGTTAAGTACAAAGAAAGTCACTATCATGCCAGGGCATTTTGGGCAGACTAATCCTAGCACATAAAAATTACTCAGATATGGAAAACTTGAGGAAATTAAAACTGTATCAGGGTGTACAACAAATTCTAAACATATCATAGAGTGAAAAAGTAATGTGAAGGACCTGGGAGTGATAATGTCAGAGGGTCTCACCTTCAAAGACCACAACAATGTATCTACCTTCAAAACTAGGGATGCCAAGCCCATGATGATTTTCTTCAAATCTCTTGTTCTCTCTAGGCTGGAATACTGCTATACACTAACTGCCTCCTTCAAGGCAGATGAAATTGCTGACCTGGAGAGTGTACAAAGAACTTTCTCAGCACACACAAGTACGATAAAGCACCTAAATTACTAGGAATGGTTGAAATCCCTTGATTTGTATTCCCAGGAATGCAGGTGAGAGAGAGATATGTGATAATATACACTTGAAAAATCCTAGAGGGATTGGTACCAAACTTGCATACAAAAATCACTCCCTATGAAAGCAAAAGACTCTGCAGGAGATGCAACATTCTCTCAATGAAGAGCAGGGGTGCCATGAGTGCACTGAGGGACAACACATTAAGTGTCAGGGGCCCAAGATTGTTCAGCTGCCTCGCAGCATTTGTAAGGGGGATTACCAGTAAACCCCTGGCTGTTTTCAAGAAGGTACTGGACAGGCACCTGAAGTCAGTACCTGACCAACTGGGCTGTAGTTTGTATGTCAGTTTGTGTACAGCCAGTGATAACAGCCTGGTTGATCAGATCCTGATCCACCACGAGGCCTGGTCTTGGACTGAGCCGCGGGGGTGTTGACCCCCGAAACCCTCTCCAGGTAATGCGAGGTAGTTAAGGTGGAGGTTTGTAAATATAATAAGCTTGAACTTGCACATAATAAAAACAATATTACGAGTAATGGTTCAGACAGTAATATTTTATGGATTGGCAGATGTTTTAATAGACTAGAGGTCATATAATATAATATTTGGGAGAGTTGCTTCAGATTGATTAGAAGTTGTTTTGGTTGGTTTAGTTAGTATTGAGAGACGAGATGACTTTTAAGCATAGCCCTATCAATAAAATTTGTCATGTAAAGTGATTAGCAACGATCAGTAGTAGGACTTGGGGAGTTTCTCCCTTCAAGGGATCTCGATTCAAAAAATTAGACCTACCTTTTTTTTTTCTTTGGGAGTTGCAGGTGGAGCTGGCATGTTAAGTAAATATTGCTTTCCTTATTTTCTGCTAAAAATTGATAGTTTATTTGCCTCAGTATATTCCACCCTCATGACTGATTCTTGGCTTAGATTATTCCATGAACATGGCTTTTCAGTGCAGACCATCACAAATTTTAGTATCACAGCAACTTCAAATGCAACCAATTGTGACTTCTATGTGTGAGCACCTCCCCAAGGTTACCCGTACATGTATGGATGTGTGAAGAATAGGGTTTCACTCAGTTTCACAGAATTATTTAAATGATACATAAAGTTTATATATGTAATATTTGTGACAAATTTTTATTTATATTTGGCCCAGCATTCACATGTTTATATTTTAAATAAACTCTAACATTATCAGTATATCTGATTTGTTTATTTTATTAATATAATACAAATTAAATAAATTTATAAATGTTGAGATATTTAAAATAAAACACATTTAGTAATACGTACATGTATTAAGGTCTCGCTTATCTTAGCAGCGATGATGTACATCATCTTGTCTTGTATGTGGCATATTATGGCATCATTCATTTAGCTAGTTTGGAAATACTTTAAGCTCTCCATGCTTTTGTAGGCATTCAGTCTTCTCTCCTGGATATTGTGAAGGGTGTTCCATCAGGTAGATATGTATATATTTTGCCAAACTTTAGACTTGGAAGCTTGTCTACCAGTTTGTTGTACACAAACCATGAGGTGCTATGTTTGGATCACTTGCACCTGAAATTGCCACTTTTTGTATTTCACAAATCCTTGTTCTATCAGATGCCTTGGGTGATCAGTGACTAAAATGCGACTTTGTGACATGTTTATCCCACACTTTATAGCTTCATCACACCCGCTGGCTAGTGAATGAAAACATCTTGTTTGCCCAGCATCATGGTGGACACAGCTGATTGAATCACATGACTGCAAAGTCTTTATACAGTATCTGGTAAGAAGGCTCTCTCCTATGCTTCCCAGCATCATTTCCTCCAGTGCTGAGGCAGATAACAGGGGGTTACTCCAATTACCTGCCTTCAGGATTCTCAATCTGTTAATTATATCTTGATACCACCCCCAGGAAAACACATTCTCTACCTCCTATTCATATCCCTGTTACAAAAAGCCCTCCAAAAATTTCATCAGCCGCAAAAACATTTTTCTGCTAGTGTCTTTTGTTATTATTCTTGATGACTGAACCACGTTTGTCTGGCAGTAAAGCAAAAAAATCAGTAATCTTGACAGCATTGTCCTTAACTTTTTTCATCTTAGGCTCTAATCCTTTCTTAGACCAGTATTCATTTGTTACTGCTGGTATCCTCTTCCTAGTTCTAGGGATGAATCTTGTTCTTTTATTTGAGAAGCTTTCTCTCCTTCCTGGCTTCCTCCATCTCTGCCTTCACCTGGGAAGACATCCTAAAATTTTCAGTTTCACTTGCACTGAGAATCTACTATGAATATCCTCAAAAAATACAGGTCAACTTAATACCGACAAACATCAGCTCATTATTATCAGCCTGTAAAATCCCACTTTCTAAATCACAGAATTCTTAAATTCAACATTATATCCCTTCATTTCTTTCAAAAACTGTTCCTTCAACACCTTTTGATCTTGATGTCTTAGGTACTATTATTATATTCAACTTCTTTATGTTCAAATTCTCCCCAGTCCTTTTAACTGTGACATTCAGTGCTAGGGTATCTAGCTTCCTCTCATTCATAATTCTAACAATCAACATCTGTACTACACCATTGTAAATGCAAACACCCCAAGCTTCATAATTTCCTTCGTTTTCTTTTTCTTATATATAGTCCATTTAATTACCTAAGATGAGCATGGCTACAGGAAAAGGGATCTAAACTTGCTTAAAGATTTTGGAAAGATGAGTTTTAGATTTAGTAACTGATTCGAGAAATACACAGGAAAATATAGATGGTAATTACAGTATGTAATAAATGTGAGTATGAATTATTAAGATTTCCCAAATATTTTGATGTTGAGACAAAAAATGCAATCCTCTCCAATACTTAACCCTTAAATTGTCCAGACGTAGATCTACGTTTTCACTGCTAGTGCTCCAAATATTTTTATTTTTTTAAATAATGAGGGCAATTTTCTGTGTGTAATAATAAAAAAATTTAGGGTCAGTACTTATCGAGATATAAGGCCGTGAAGTTGGCGCTGGTTGCTCACCTGATGGTAACATGGAGTCCTGCCGCTTGCCAATATACCTTTTTTTCTCATCTTGATTTTAATTTACATAATTTTTATGTTCTGATAATTACAATTTATAGTAGTTCTTGTGATTTTATAGCCAATCTTTGTTCTGACACTAATAATAGGTACTGAAATAGTAATCAGATAGTCACAAACACACTGACAGGTGAACATTTTCACCTGCCATGGTCACACAGTATTGTCTAGAAATTTATACAAAGTATTTATAGGTCCCAACAATGTTTTAGACATGCTAGAGTATATTAAACTCCTTGAAGCACTGTGTAAGATGAGTGTCACTCCACTGCTGACGGTGCAGCACTGATATTCGTGATCATGTCTCTGTCTGTCTGTTTAGTTCTGTCTCTGCTCATCTGTCTTTGTCAGCCCATGTGTCTGTCTTCCTGTCTCTCTGTCTGCTCGTCTCTGTCTCAGAGAGAGCCACTCATGAACCAACAGGTATTACACACAATGCAGAGTCATCATGTCTGATTCCTGAACAAGTGAAAATGCGTATTCCTTGCCAGTCATGCTTATTATGCCTTATATCGACAAACAGTAAAACACTTTGTCTGGATTTTTGGGGTTATCCCAGGTAATTTACACTATGTATGATAACTGTACTTAGGTGTACCTGTGAGATAGACACAGACAGATAGAGACATAGACATATAGTCAGAGATACACATATATAGACAAGGATAGATAGAGACAAGAGATAGATAGAGATAGAGGCAGATGCAGACAGACACAGATGGAGATAGATATAGACAGATGGAGATTGAGACAGCCAAAGTCAATCAGCCAGCCACCCATCCAGCCAGCTGGCATGCCAAACACATATTACACATGTTCCAGAATCATTTCTCTTCAATTATGACATAGGTTATAGGACATTCTGGCAGGATGACACTACCATTGGTATCAAAATTGAAAGGATGTGGCACAAATGTTGCACATGGGCTATTATTGAGGTTTTTGACATTTCCTCAGCCACTCATGGCCACATCCATCTCAGAGCCACTAAATTCAGGGTCAACATCACTTTCCTCTTAAAAGGGGAGTGTTAATACTACATGACATCATTGAATCCCTGGTGTTTGCCACGCTGTTTGCTCTAGCTAATGCTCAGTTGAACTGGTGCTCCCACAAGGTACTAAGTGGTCCCAAATTTTTTTAATACTGTGCTCACCAAGTGTTAAGACCCATTCTATGCTGCCCAGGCATCTCAGGCCAATCGTGCCAAATTTAGAGGCAGGAAAAATAAAACATTGATCTACGTTTGGGCAGTTAAAGGATTAACAGGCTCTAGTTTTATCACTCATATGACAAGTTAATAATACCATTTCCCTGGATGGTTGCTGTCTACCAACCTAGATAGGGAAATATCCTCTGATACCAGCTATATGGTACGGAGGCCAAAATTTCAAATTATGAAAAAAAAAAAATTGGTGCAGAAGATTATAAAGTATTTCATCATTAATATAGCAATTTATACCTGAAATAGGCTCAGTGAATAGGTAGTGTGTATGTAAAAGTGCTGGAAACTTGAAAAAGTTAGTGAGCCAAGGGCTGAATAATATCTTTTAATTAAGTTTTAGGTATATTATCATAAAATTTTAAGTAATGGCAAGTAATTTGTAGTTAGCTGTTTATCTGATTAAAAACATTATGCCTACATCTTAATGATTTTAATTTAAAACTGTTAATAATTAGCACTTTCCAAAATATTCCTCTTTTATTATTTTAACCCTTAAACTGTCCAAACGTAGATCTACGTTCGCTCGCGTAACACTCCGAATGTAGATCTACATTTTTTTATTACATTCTTACTTATGGAGAAAATCAAGGTCGGAGCACTACGTGCGCAAACGTAGATCTACATTTGGACAGTTTAAGGGTTAATATGCTTTTTCACATTTAGTGCATAAGTGTTATTAATACCATCTTTGCTATAATATTTTTTTGTTTATTGGGAGAATTCTGCTAATAATATGCTTTTCTTCTTTGCTAGTACTTTCTATGTATCTCTTTGCACCATGTTGTCTCACCAAGTGAGATTTATTTTGCTTCATATGATGGTAAAATCTGGGAAAGCATGGAGAGGGGAATGGGGCCCCTTGTTGCTTATGGGGATTTTGTGGGTTGATGATTACAGTAATGCACTTAACTTCATTTCACTGTTATGCTGGATACCAGAAAATGTAATGTTATCCAAAGTTTGATCAAACAGACTTATACATAGTCACCACACTGTAATTGATTTTCTCTTATGATTATTTCCTGGCTCTGCTGCTGACTGACAGCAATTTCTATGGCAGCATTTCTTTTTTCTATGTATTGGTTATATAGTTTTATCCCCTGTCATTATGCAATGCCATTTATAGTGCTACCGTATATACTCGATAATAGCCTGATTTTGTGTATAAGTTGACTCGACTTTTTCTTTTGCCACAAAAGCCATAATTTTTTATGTATGTATGCATCTACCCTAGTTTTTGAGGAACAGCAGAACAACCCTTGAGAACTTGTAATACCAGTACCCTGTTCTGTACATGTTCAAGTGCAAAGTATAAAAATATCAGCAAACTGTGGGATAAAGACCAGTGTGCAAAACTTAGGACATTTATTAAAAATATGTTTCACCCACTATGGGCTTTGTCAATCCTGTACAAAGTATGTATACTGAAAATGAAGAGAGGTCATGTCAGGTGGCTGTAGTGAGTGGGCATGAGTGGGCCCACATTGTCACCTGACAGCTATGTTTTGTTGAGGTAAAATCATCTCAAGTACACTAAAGATGAATTATGGTGGTAAATGTAAGTGGCTGAATACTTGTGGAATGTAATCACGCTCCTCTTTGAAGAACTGTGGGCTGGCACTCCATGCTTCATTTTAGACTGTAGTAACTTCTACTAGGTGTTATCTGCCTGTCAGCAACATCTCTAGACCACTATAGGCTAATAATACCCTCAATATAACAAGAATCCACAACAATCATAGCAACATGTGTGACACTTCATAGAACACATGGGAATCTAAATGTGATGAATCTAGTTTGCTTTATTAATAAAAGAGGACAACTTACAGAGGCAGCATTGTTTGGTAGCGAATGTGATACCAGTATCTAACTCAGTCATATAAAAGTCTGGGGATTCAGCATTTCTGGTGTAATTGTGAAAATGATATCACTTCAATAAGACACTGCAGTCAGGTGACAACTTTACCCTGCCTATGCACCACATAATATCTCCACATGACCTGCCCTTGCTCAACCATGCTAGTAGGTTTTACTCTCATTCAACCATGCTTGCTTATGTTTTTTTTTTTTTTAACATGCCAGCCATCTTCCACTGAGGCAGGGTGACCAAAAAAAAAGAAACACTTTCACCATCATTCACACATAATCAGTCTTTACAGAGGTGCCCAGCTATGACAGTTTAGATGTCACTCCAAACAGCCAATATCCCAGATCCCTCCTTTAACCCTTTCAGGGTTTCGGTCATACTAGTACGGCTTATGCACCAGGGTTTTTGATGTACTAGTATGTCTAAATTTTAGCGCCCTCAAATCTAGTGAGAGAAAGCTGGTAGGCCTACATATGAAAGAATGGGTCTATGTGGTCAGTGTGCACGGTATAAAAAAAAAAACCTGCAGCACACCGTGCGTAATGAGAAAAAAAAACTTTGACCATGTTTTTGGATAAAAACAGTGACTTTGTGCTGTATTTTCATATGGTATTTATTGTTGTATTCTAGATTTCTAGGTCTCATTTTATAGAATGGAAGACATATTACAGAAATTGAGATGATTTTGACTGGTTTTACAAAGAAAAGTACCTTGAAATTGAGCTCAAAGTAGCAGAAATGTTCGATTTTTACCAAAGTTCAAAAGTAAACAAATCATGCTATGCATCCAATACACGTCAACTGGTGAGTCTAATATTCTTTCACAAATGCTCTGATATTATTTTTACCATTTCTACACTAATGCAGTAGTCTGCATAACAGTAAATCTTCTATTTTTTTTGTGAGAATAAAAATTCAAACTGGAAAGCAAAAGAATGTAAGAGGGGCGTGGGGACGTGACTAATGAACAGAGGAAATGTTATTTTAATGCCAGGAATGTCTTTCTTGTTTATTCTGGACCCTATTCGGAAATTGGCATCTTTTGAAATTTGTGTGAAATTGGCAAAATTGCTAAGTTCTGACCACTGTATTGGATAGTTGAAATCGGTAAATGGGTGGTTTCTTGTACTCATTTGATAGAAAAAATGGAGTTCTAGCGAAATAGTTATGATTTTTGTCGACAAGTACACTGGAATTGGCCGAAAATAGGGCTCAAAGTGGGCAAAATAGCCGATGCGTAAACATCGTCGAGATCGCTAACTTCGCGAGAGCATAATTCCGTAAGTTTTCCATCAAATTTCATACTTTTGGTGTCATTATGATCGGGAAAAGATTCTCTATCTTTTCCTATTTTTTTTTTTTTTTTTTTTTTTTTTTTTTTTTTTTTTTTTTTTTTTTTTTTTTTTTTTGAAATTTGGCTGACCCTGAGAACAAGTCTCTGAGAGGTCCTGTCAACCCTGAAAGGGTTAAAGTGCAGGCATTGTACTTCCCACCTCCAGGACTCCAGTCCAGCTAACCAGTTTTCCTGAATCCCTTCACAAAATATTACCCTGCTCACACTCCAGCAGCTCGTCAGGTCATAAAAGAAATTCGTCTCCACTCCTATCTAACAGACTCGCACATGCCTACCGCACGTTCAGGCCCCTTGCACACACAACCTCTTTTACCCCCTCCCTCTATCCTTTCCTAGAATCACCCCTACCCCTCCTCCCCTCCACTACAGATTTATACACCCTCCAAGTCATTCTATTTTGCTCCATCCTCTCTAAATGACCGAAGCACCTCAATAACCCCTCTTCAGCCCTCTAAATAATACTTTTTGTAACTCCACACCTCCTCCTAATTTCCACACTATGAATTCTCTGCATAATATTTACACCACATATTGCCCTTAGAAGGGCAGAGTAAAGGTGAAGAGAGTGGTGAGAGAGTGCAAAATGAGAGCAAATGAGAGAGTGAGAGAGGCACTGTCAAGAAATTTTTGTGAGAATAAGAAAAAATTTTGGAGCGAGATAAACAAGTTAAGAAAGCCTAGGGAACGAATGGATTTGTCAGTAAAAACAGAGTAGGGGAGTTAGTAGATGTGGAGCTGGAGGTATTGGGTAGATGTCGGGAATATTTTGAGGGACTTTTAAATGTCGATGAAAAAAGGGAGGCAGTAATTTCATGCAATGGCCAGGGAGGTATAACATCTTTTAGGAGTAAAAAAGAGCAAGATGTGAGTGTGGAGGAGATGTGTGAGGCATTACATAGAATGAAAGGTGGTAAAGCACCTGGAACTGCAGTATCATGACAGAAATGTTAAAAGCAAGGGGACATACAGTGTTGGAGTGATTGATCTTTCTATTTAATGAATGTATGAAAGAGGGGAAGGTACCTAGGGATTGGCAGAGAGCATGTATAGTTTCTTTATATAAAGGGAAGGGGGACAAAAGAGATTGTAAAAATTATAAGGGAATAAGTTTACTGAGTATACGAGGTAAGGTGTATGGTAGGGTTATTATTGAAGGAATTAGAGGTAAGACAGAGAGCAGGATTGCAGATGGGCAAGGAGGCTTTAGAATGGGTAGGGAACGTGTAGATCAAGTGTTTACATTGAAGCATATATGTGAACAGTATTTAGATAAAGGTAGGGAAGTTTTCATGGCATTTATGGATTTAGATATGATAGTGGATAGGAGAGCAATGTGGCAGATGTTGCAAGTGTATGGAATAGGTAGTAAGTTACTAAATGCTGTAAAGCATATTTATGAGGATAGTGAGGCTCAGGTTAGGGTGTATAGGAGAGAGGGAGATTACTTCCCAATAAAAGTAGGTCTTAGACAGGGATGTGTAATGTCACCATGGTTATTTATAGATGGGGTTGTAAAAGAAGTAAATGCTAGGGTGTTGGGGAGAGGAGTAGCATTAAATTATGGGGAATCAAATACAAAATAGGAATTGACACAGTTACTTTTTGCTGATGATACTGTGCTTTTGGGGGATTCTAAAGAAAAGTTGAAAAGGTTAGTGGACAAGTTTGGGAGGGTGTGTAAAGGTAGAAAGTTGAAAGTGAACATAGATAAGAGTAAGGTGATGAGGGTATCAAATGATTTAGATAAAGAATAATTGGATATCACATTGGAGGGAGGGAGTATGGGAGAAGTGAATGTTTTTAGATATTTGGGAGTCAACTTTCCAGTGGATGGGTTGATGAAGGATGAAGTTAACCATAGAATTGATGAAAGAAAATAGGTGAGTGGTGCGTTGAGGTATCTGTGGAGATAAAAAACGTTATCCATGGAGGCAAAGAAGGAATGCATGATAGTATAGTGGTACCAACACTCTTATATGGGTGTGAAGCATGGGTTGTAAATGCTGCAGCGAGGAGGCAGTGGAGATATCCTAAGGGCAATGTGTGGTGTTTACCTGGAGTTTACCTGGAGAGAGTTCCGGGGGTCAACGCCCCTGCGGCCCGGTCTGAGACCAGGCCTCCTGGTGGATCAGAGCCTGATCAGCCAGGCTGTTGCTGCTGGCTGCACGCAAACCAACATACGAGCCACAGCCCGGCTGATCCGGAACTGACTTTAGGTGCTTGTCCAGTGCCAGCTTGAAGACTGCCAGGG
Organism: Cherax quadricarinatus; assembly: GCF_026875155.1. Lineage (NCBI taxonomy): Eukaryota > Metazoa > Arthropoda > Malacostraca > Decapoda > Parastacidae > Cherax > Cherax quadricarinatus. Next base: position 43,745,557 of record NC_069424.1, read on the forward strand.
GTCTGTTGGTAATCCCCCTTATGTGTGCTGGGAGGCAGTTGAACAGTCTCGGGCCCCTGACACTTATTGTATGGTCTCTTAACGTGCTAGTGACACCCCTGCTTTTCATTGGGGGGATGGTGCATCGTCTGCCAAGTCTTTTGCTTTCGTAGTGGGTGATTTTCGTGTGCAAGTTCGGTACTAGTCCCTCTAGGATTTTCCAGGTGTATATAATCATGTATCTCTCCCTCCTGCGTTCCAGGGAATACAGGTTTAGGAACCTCAAGCGCTCCCAATAATTGAGGTGTTTTATCTCCGTTATGCGCGCCGTGAAAGTTCTCTGTACATTTTCTAGGTCGGCAATTTCACCTGCCTTGAAAGGTGCTGTTAGTGTGCAGCAATATTCCAGCCTAGATAGAACAAGTGACCTGAAGAGTGTCATCATGGGCTTGGCCTCCCTAGTTTTGAAGGTTCTCATTATCCATCCTGTCATTTTTCTAGCAGATGCGATTGATACAGTGTTATGGTCCTTGAAGGTGAGATCCTCCGACATGATCACTCCCAGGTCTTTGACATTGGTGTTTCGCTCTATTTTGTGGCCAGAATTTGTTTTGTACTCTGATGAAGATTTAATTTCCTCATGTTTACCATATCTGAGTAATTGAAATTTCTCATCGTTGAACTTCATATTGTTTTCTGCAGCCCACTGAAAGATTTGGTTGATGTCTGCCTGGAGCTTTGCAGTGTCTGCAATGGAAGACACTGTCATGCAGATTCGGGTGTCATCTGCAAAGGAAGACACGGTGCTGTGGCTGACATCCTTGTCTATGTCGGATATGAGGATGAGGAACAAGATGGGAGCGAGTACTGTGCCTTGTGGAACAGAGCTTTTCACCGTAGCTGCCTCGGACTTTACTCTGTTGACGACTACTCTCTGTGTTCTGTTAGTGAGGAAATTATAGATCCATCGACCGACTTTTCCTGTTATTCCTTTAGCACGCATTTTGTGCGCTATTACGCCATGGTCACACTTGTCGAAGGCTTTGCAAAGTCTGTATATATTACATCTGCATTCTTTTTGTCTTCTAGTGCATTTAGGACCTTGTCGTAGTGGTCCAATAGTTGAGACAGACAGGAGCGACCTGTTCTAAACCCATGTTGCCCTGGGTTGTGTAACTGATGGGTTTCTAGATGCGTGGTGATCTTGCTTCTTAGGACCCTTTCAAAGATTTTTATGATATGGGATGTTAGTGCTATTGGTCTGTAGTTCTTTGCTGTTGCTTTACTGCCCCCTTTGTGGAGTGGGGCTATGTCTGTTGTTTTTAGTAACTGTGGGACGACCCCCGTGTCCATGCTCCCTCTCCATAGGATGGAAAAGGCTCGTGATAGGGGCTTCTTGCAGTTCTTGATGAACACAGAGTTCCATGAGTCTGGCCCTGGGGCAGAGTGCATGGGCATGTCATTTATCGCCTGTTCGAAGTCATTTGGCGTCAGGATAACATCGGATAGGCTTGTGTTAATCAAATTTTGTGGCTCTCTCATAAAAAATTCATTTTGATCTTCGACTCTCAGTCTGGTTAGCGGCTTGCTAAAAACTGAGTCATATTGGGACTTGAGTAGCTCACTCATTTCCTTGTTGTCATCTGTGTAGGACCCATCTTGTTTAAGTAGGGGCCCAATACTGGACGTTGTTCTCGATTTTGATTTGGCATAGGAGAAGAAATACTTTGGGTTTCTTTCGATTTCATTTATGGCTTTTAGTTCTTCCCGCGATTCCTGACTCCTAAAGGATTCTTTTAGCTTAAGTTCGATGCTTGCTATTTCTCTGACCAGTGTCTCCCTACGCATTTCAGATATATTGACTCTTTTAGCCGCTCTGTTATTCTTTTCCGTCGCCTGTAAAGGGAGCGCCTGTCTCTTTCTGTTTTACTTCTACTCCTCCTTTTTCTTAGAGGAATAAGCCTTGTGCATACATCGAGTGCTACCGAGTTAATCTGTTCTAGGCATAAGTTGGGGTCTGTGTTGCTTAGTATATCTTCCCAGCTTATATCGGTTAGGACTTGGTTTACTTGGTCCCACTTTATGTTTTTTGTTATTGAAGTTGAATTTGGTGAATGCTCCCTCGTGACTAATCTCATTATGTCGGTCTGGGGCTCCGCGCATACATGACTGAACCTCAATTATGTTGTGATCTGAGTATATTGTTTTTGATATGGTGATATTTCTTATCAGATCATCATTGTTAGTGAAGATGAGGTCTAGTGTATTCTCCAGTCTAGTAGGCTCTATTATTTGTTGGTTTAAATTGAATTTTGTGCAGAGATTTAAAAGCTCGCGTGAGTGTGAGTTTTCATCAGAGCTGCCCTCCTGGTGTTATTACTGCAACAATATTATTTGCTATATTCCTCCATTTTAGGTGCTTAAGTTGAAATCCCCCAGGAGCAAGATGTTGGGTGCAGGAGCTGGAAGGTTTTCCAGACAGTGGTCAATTTTTAACAGCTGTTCCTGGAATTGCTGGGATGTTGCATCTGGAGGCTTGTAGACTATCACAATGACTAGGTTTTGGTTCTCGACCTTTACTGCTAAAACTTCCACTACATCATTTGAGGCATTTAGCAGTTCTGTGCAAACAAGTGACTCTGCAATGTACAGGCCAACCCCCCCCTTTTGCCTGTTCACTCTGTCACATCTGTATAGGTTGTAACCTGGGATCCATATTTCGTTGTCCAAGTGATCCTTTATGTGGGTCTCAGTGAAAGCTGCGAACATTGCCTTTGCCTCTGCAAGCAGTCCACGGATGAAAGGTATTTTGTTGTTTGTTGCTGGCTTTATTATTATGCAGAGAATTCATAGTGTGGAAATTAGGAGGAGGTGTAGAGTTACTAAAAGTATTAGTCAGAAGGCTGAAGAGGGGCTGTTGAGGTGGTTTGGTCATTTAGAGAGAATGGAACAAAGTAGAATGACTTGTAGAGCATATCAATCTGTAGGGAAGGAAGAGGTGGGGTAGAGGTCGTCCCTGAAAAGGTTGGAGGGAGGGGGTAAAGGAGGTTTTGTGAGCGAGAGACTTGGACTTCCAGCAAGTGTGCGTGAACGTGTTAGATAGGAGTGAATGGAGACGAATGGTTTTTGGGACCTAACAAGCTGTTGAAGTGTGAGCAGGGTAATATTTTGTGAAGGGATTCAGGGAAACCGGTTAGCCGGACTTGAGTCCTGGAAATAGGAAGTACAATGCCTGCACATTAAAGGAGGGGTTTGGGATACTGGCAATTTGGAGGGACATCTAAACTGTTGTATCTGAGCACCTCTGCGAAGACAGAGATTATGTATGAATGATGGTGAAAGTGCTGAATGATGATGAAAGTTTTTTTTTTCTTTTTTGGTTTTTCTTTCTTTTTGGGTCACCCTGCCTCTGTGGGAAATGGCCGACATGTTAAAAAAAAAAATTTGCCCTTAACCACCACATCTCCACTGCCTTCAGCCTCCTCTTAGCTGCAGCATTCACTCCCATATAAGATCGAACTTGAAGCAGTGGATTCAAATTGTATAAATTCAGATTTACAATGGATATAGAAAAGCATTCATTTGGCAATAGTTGTAAATGAGTAGAACAAGCTGCAAAGTTTGGACAGATACATGAGTGGCAATTGTTGGGGAACAGGTAGGTTGATATCAACAGAATGTAATAAAACTTGTGCATAGTTCAAGACATTTATTAAGGATTTCAACCTTTCAGAAATATTACCCATGAACAAGTTAACCCCCTTGCCCTTTTTTTTTTTTTTTCAAAAAACTGACCTTAGAACCTCGAGTATATACGGTATTTATTTTTATTAAAAAATTTCACTTCATCAAATTTGGTATGTAACTTTTTTGAGATAATGATTCTTTTAAAATATAAATCTTTATGAAGCATTTTTAGAAAAGCAGTAGAGCAGCTTAAATGGATGTTTAGTCATAGTTAATGATATCTGTTAGAGGAACCTTAATGGCTGTGATTGAACCTTTTACCGTTTTTAAAGATTTATCAGTATACTACTATATATTGATAGTTAAATTTTTATTATTTTATTACGGTATATTTATAATATAGCATTGATTTGCCTTCACTTTTAATATTTTGTGCAACTAAAAGTCCATTTATCAAATTTATTAAGAAATTACACATAAAATAGTAGCATTACCATATGTATTAATAGAATTTTAGGTCAAGAATAGTTACACATTTTGTGAAATTCTTGATGTTTATATTTATTCGTACTCTGTCACTAATTAACGAGCAGATATATCAGTCACTCCTCTAAAAACATGCACATCTAAAAGTTAATGATCTGTTAACACAGTCCCTCAGGCTGCTCTCACTGCACACTTCATTATACAGTGTATACGTATTTAACCTTTTCCTTTCGGTATATATTGAATATTACCAGATTTATTTCTGAGCATAATTATTCATTCCTTCACTAAGTATATTTCAGTAATTATTTGTCTATTCCAATTAGTTTAGCTGTGAAATTAACATAATTACTAATGAAAATAATATGCATACTATTAAATGGTTCAATGCAGAGATATAATTGATCAACTTTGCCTTAGGCTGGCATTACTGACAGAGAACTACACCGTCAAGCACGCACTATTTTGGTGGAGATGGGACAGTTCTTCCAGGTTAGTTGTAAACTTCTCTAAAGTCATTGTGTTAAGTTAGCAGTAAACCCTTGATTTAATGGACTAATTGGAGGGAGTGGGTGATTGTAGTGGACAGAAATAAAATTGTCTTGCTAATGGACAATTCTGTAACCAATGGACCTGGTCCATTGTTTGATTCAAATGACTTAACAGATTTTGTCCTGCATTGCCACCAAGGTCTGTCACAAATAGGTCCATTAAATTGAGGGTTTGTTTTCTGAATTGTTGATTTATGAATCTCTCTTAAAATGTAGATTTTATTTTGAGATACTGTACAAAAACTTGCATTCTAATTGCTTGCCAGAAAATGTAATCTTGTGGAAGCCTTACTGATAAAAGCATGGAAATGATGATAGTTACTTGTTAGGTCATTCATATCTCGAGTTTGGATAGTGAGTAATTCACATCCCTGGCATAACAGTTTACTAAAAAATGTCACATGGTGATGAAGTCGACTCCAGTGGTTCGCAATTTTTATCTATGGACTCATTTCAAGTTCTACAAAGTTTTGATGACTTCACCCTAAAATAGAACACCTTATTCATAATCACTTACAGTATTTAATAGAAAAAAAAAATAGGTCAATTGAGGGAACTGGGATTACAAAATCCAGAAAGTATTTTTAGATTTGAAGTAACAATACAACTTAGAATAGCTACTATCAAAACATATAGATTTGTATCCTGCTTATACAAAGACAATCTTGAGGCAGTAGTACTCTTAGTGAGATGGAGCTGTATTTAAGGATTGATATGATATGGTATTTAAGACCTGATTTAAAATGCCATTTAGGCAGTGAATATAGCATTGTATTATGCTAGAGATGTTTTATATTGTAAATCTGTATATTGTTTCAGGTCCAGGATGATTATTTAGATTGCTTTGGGGATTCATCTGTGACAGGCAAGGTAGGAACAGATATTGGTGAAGGAAAATGTACTTGGCTCTCTGTAGTGGCTTTACAGCGGGCATCACCGTCACAGCGTCGTATCATGGAGGAGCATTATGGTAACCCAGAACAGGAGAGTGTGAATAAAGTGAAAGCTCTATATATGGTAAGTATATGAAAATTCACTTACATAGCAGAGTAACTGGCCTGTTGTATTGTGTTAGGGAAAATTTTTACATAACTTAATTTGGAATACAGTGGAACCCCAGATTTCATACGCACTGGATATCGTACATTTCGGATTTAGAACACTTTTTTGGGTGAAATTTTGCTCCGTATTTCATACCTTCACCCAGAAATCATACGCATCGGATGCGTCCGCCCATCCAGGATGCATGCGTATGTGCCTCAGTCTGGCTCTGTCACTGGTCGAGTGAGCATTACTTCGCATGTTCCTCCGAAATATTTTGTAATAATCCATTGATTTTGTGCTTAACTATTGAATGCAACTGTGAAATAAGCCACGATGGGCCCAAAGAAAGTTCCTAGTGCCAGCCTTTTGGTAAAGGTGAGAAACATGATAGAATTCAAGAAAGAGATTGTAGAAAAATACGAAAGTGGCGTACATTTAGCTGAGCTTGCCAGGATGTATGGGAAGTTGAAATCAACAATCTGTTCCATCCTGGCAAAGAAAGTAGAAATCAAGGAAGCTAAAGTTGCAAAAGGGGTAAATATGGTAATGAAACAGAGATCACAAATAATGTGGAGAGGTTGTTGTTGGTGTGGATCAACAAAAAACAGTTAGCGGGAGATAGTGTTGTGGAGTCGATCATTTGCGAAAAGGCAAGGCAGTTGCATGTGTATCTCGTAAAGAAAATACCTGGAACGTGTGCTGCTGTTAGTGAATTTAAGGCCAGCAGAGGCTGGTTTGAAAGATTCAAGAAGCGAAGTGGCATATACAGTGTTATAAGGCATGGTTAGGCTGCAAGTTCAGACAAACGTGCGGCCGAAGAATTTGTTGATGAATTCAAGGAGTACGTAGAGGCTGAAGGATTCGTCCCCCAACAAGTGTTCAATCATTATGAAACGGGCCTCTCTTCTTCCATACACCAACAAGAGTCTTCAATAAAGGTATGTAATAGTGATTTAAATGTTCACTTATCCATTTCATTAGTGCTTTATATTTTTCTCATTGCTTTCCCAAAAACCATTCATCTCCATTCACTCCTATCTAACACGCTCATGCATGCTTGCTGGAAGTCCAAGCCCCTCACACACAAAACCTCCTTTACCCCTTCCCTACAACCTTTTTTGGGAGGACTCCTACCCCACCTATCTTCTACAGGTTTATGTGCTCTCCAAGTCATTCTACTTTGTTCCATTCTCTCTAAATGACCAAACCACCTCAACAGCCCCTCTTCAGCCCTCTGACTAATACTTTTAGTAACTCTTAAATGTAAATGAAGTCCAACAAAATTTTATTTGACCTTGGAGTATGTCAGCATTATCAAGAGGGTTGTGTGTACTGTATTATCTACTTGGTTTTAATGTATTTGCTTTATATTTCGTTAAAAGAACAATCTTCAATTTTAGTTTTAATAAATGCTAATATTTTACCAGCTGTTGGATAAATGATATGTATCATTTTCAGGAATTGGGCCTACCAGCAACTTATCGAGCCTATGAAGATTCCACCTCTTCCATGATCCGAATTCATATTCAACAAATTTCCCGAGGCTTAAACCACAATGTTTTCTTTAAATTCCTTGATAAGATTCACAAGAGATCGAGCTAGAACACTACAGCGAGTGTCACATTTTGAGGTTATTATTCATGAAGGAATTTCCTAGCAACCCACGGAAATTAAAGCCATTAGAGTGCTGCAGGAAAATGGAAGAAAAAGTGTGCTGCATAACACTGTGCTGTATTTTGTAATATAGTGTAATAAATTATAATTAGCACATTTGATCTACCACAAAATAATCAAAATTAAATTTTTTTTATACTACATATAGTTTGTGATTTTTTTGTATATACTGTACTTTACACTACTGTATTTTTTATTTGAAAGTAATTTTCATTTATATTTATGTACTTTCAACAGTCTGAAATGCTTGCTAAATAATGTATCATGTTTGTTTAGAAATATATTGTACAATGCTTTCATTAATAATAATGACATTCTGTGGGTTAAGGTATTTTATTACAAGACATTTCATCCACCGGGGACTTTCATTTCAAGAACTGATAAATTCCCTGATGGTCTAAACATCTTGTAATAAAACAGCATAACCTGTACTTTGTGTCATTATCATACTGTTAGTATATATTACCATTTTATACAATGCTTTCATTGTTGGGTGCATATATGTAATTTGCATTTGTATACTGTAAATAAAAACATACGAGTGCTATAGACAAATGTTATAATAACGTTGGAGAAACTTGTATGTTCAGTGTGTGTTTAGCCTGCCCATGGGCATGCTTGTCAAACATACATTTTGCTTATTCCAGTGAGCACTTGTTAGGTGTATAAAGCACATAGATCACTGCATTTATGCACAATAAAGGTTGTGAAAATATGATTTATTTTTCTTTTGACATGCAAGATAGCTTAAGAACTGAAATTACACATGCATATCTTTGTTTTACGAATACTGGAATGTTATCTCCATTTTTTATTTTTTGGCCTCCATGGCTATCTTTTGCCAAGGCAGACAATACTGTATGACTCTTGTGGGTTTAGCACTTAGATATGATTATAATAATAATTAACTGTCAAGGAAGGATAACCAAAAGAAGATAAAACATTCACCATCATTCATTCAACTGCTGTCTTATCAGAAGTTCACTGACATCAGTTGGATTACCCTCTAACTCCACCCCTCCTTCAGAGTGCAGGCACTGTCCTTCCCACATTCAGGATGCAAGTCCAAATAACTGGTTTCCCTGAATCCCTTCATAAAAGTTACCTTACCCTCCAAGTATATTAAAAACCACTTCTCTCTATTCATTCCTGTCAAACATGCCCCACAAGCCTCTAAAACTTGGACTTTTAACCCTATACCTCCTGGGATGATCCAGCAACCCATTTTTTATTTTTTAGCTTGTTTGGAAATTTTCCCTCTCAAAAGTATTTGCTGTGACTAGAGACAAATTATGAATATCATTTGGAATGCAACAAATACTTGAAATTGTTTTTATTATATTGTGCTTGTAATATCGTAAATATGATACTGCATTAATCAAGATAGCAGAATTTGTGCCACCATAGCTGATGTTGCCGTTGCCTTGTTAATGAAACTGATTACTTAACTAGCTCCAGTTTGCTACATCAACTTTGACCCTTTACCCTTTCTTCTGATGTCCTTTCCTGACTACCATCACTCTCACCCTTCCAGGGAGGTGCCTTGATGATGGTGAGATGATCCAAGATTTGTGGTATTCCTTTCCCTACTATTTAACTACTGTTATTACAAAAGTTAGCCCACTAAGTTTTTTTTCTATTGATCCATAATTGAGTTTCTGGCCATATTCTTCCCACCTCTGTCAAGTTTAGGTAACTACATTCACACAATTATCAATCATATACAAGCAACTCATCCACAGATATATGGAGAGACATCTACCACCTCTGTGAGGCATGCCAGGTAACACCGTCAGTCCACCATATCCTAATTGACTTTCCTATCAGAAAGCATGCAGAATTAAATTCTTACATCTACTTCTCTCTAATGCACTTAGTCGTCTGATTCACTAGAAATCCCATCTTAACGAAAATTAACTCCTAATTTTTAACGAAAACTTACCTATTGCACCAACTATGACTTCAGTTTTGCTCTCCACATTAAGTCCTAACCCTCACACACCCTACACTTTGCACACTGCCCATGCACAGCACTGTATGGCCTTTACTGGTTCAAGATTTATTTGATTATAATCTTGATCCAAGAAATGTGAGTTACCTTCCCCTTTCATGAATCAAATCTGAATCCTCCAAGTCCCCAGGCACTGTATAACCCCTATGGGTTTAGTACTTTCTTGTGGTCCTCCACTAATAATTTATAAATCCCTTAGGGATTTATTAATTATTGGTAGAAAAATTGTATGCTTCTGATATAGCAACAGGAAAATTTGTTATGAAATAGTTACTACAGATTGGTGAGAGATTGCAAAAGGAGAGCAGATGATAGAGTGAGAGAGGCACTGTTAAAAAATTTTACTGAAAATAAGAAAAAAATTTGGAGTGAGTTAAACAAGTTAAGAAAGCCTAGGGAACAAATGGATTTGCCACTTAAAAACAGAGTTGGGGAGTTAGTAGATGGGGAGATGGAGGTATTGGGTAGATGGCGAGAATATTTTGAGAAACTTTTAAATGTCGACGAAGAAAGGGAGACGGTAATTTCATTCACTGGCCAGGGAGGTATACCATCTTTTAGGAGTGAAGAAGAGCAGGATGTGAGTGTGGGGGAGGTGCGCGAGGCATTACGTAGAATGAAAGGGGGTAAAGGAGCTGAAACTGACGGGATCATGACACAAATGTTAAAAGCAGGGGGGGATATAGTGTTGGAGTGGTTGGTATTTTTGTTTAATAAACGTAGGAAAGAGGGGAAGGTACCTAGGAATTGGCAGAGAGCATGTATAGTCCCTTTATATAAAGGGAAGGGGGACAAAAGAGATTGTAAAAATTATAGAGGAATAAGTTTACTGAGTATACCAGAAAAGTGTATAGTAGGGTTATTATTGAAAGAGTTAGAGGTAAGACAGAATGTAGGATTGCAGATGAGCAAGGTGGTTTCAGAGTTTGTTAGGGGATGTGTAGATCAAGTGTTTACGTTGAAGCATATATGTGAACAGTATTTAGATAAAGGTAGGGAAGTTTTTATTGCATTTATGGATTTAGAAAAGGCATATGATAGACTGGATAGGGGAGCAATGTGGCAGATGTTGCAAGTATATGGAATAGGTGGTAAGTTACTAAATGCTGTAAAGAGTTTTTATGAGTATAGTGAGGCTCAGGTTAGGGTGTGTAGACAGAGGCGTCGCTAGAGTTGGTGTCACCCGAATGAAATTCAAGGTGGGGGGGGTAAACTCCAGTTACGTCACTACTACATGACCAGTTACGTCACTACTACATGACCAGTTACGTCACTACTGCATGACCAGTTACGTCACTACTGCATGACCAGTTACGTCACTACTGCATGACCAGTTACGTCACTACTGCATGACCAGTGACAGATGTTTAGCAATGAGAATGTTTAAGGGACATAAACTGAGCAGGAGAATACATGTACTTCTCAACTTTATTAATGATAAAATAAATAATCGTAGTAATATTGAGGAAACATAAACTCAAATACCACTTTGAGTACAGCCAACACATCCTACATTTATTCATCTTCATCAATGCCAAAACAAAAAAAAACCTTAAAAATAAAGAAAAAAACATTGCAATATCAGAGAAACACTAGTTCCGATTTGACCTTGAGTACAGGTTACATCTCGGTGAATCTGATCTTGCATTTCATTGCCTTCAGTTATGCAAAATCATCTGTCACATCATCAAAATCAATGATTTTCCCTATATAGGCTTATTTGTACTTTGTTAATACTTAATAGGCTATATAAAAACGAAGGATTCTTCTCTCATGTTGGTGCAGCACTGCGCTGATTATCCCTTGTGGCTTAGCGCTTCTTTTTGATTATAATAATAATAATAATAATAATGGTGCAGCGCTGTTTTGGGCATTAGTGTCGCCTTCTTTAGAGGCTCTATGGTGTCGCCCCCTAAATGGTGTCACTTAGGCAAAAATTTCAGTCAGTACATGCCATATCTCACTTGTTCTGTATCTTCTCTTCTGTTATCCTATTCTCTATCTTTCCCTAGCTTCCTCATACACTCTGTTATCTTCTCTCCTTATCCAAGCCTTTTTCATCTCTCCTGTCTCCTCCATTATAATTCTCTATTCTTCGTCTCTCCTATACCCTTTCTAGCTTCCTATCTTCTACTTTCTCTTGCCTTTCCTTTAGAATAAGACTCAACATAATTTTTATGGCCTATCAGAGACTTAGGTCCTTTCATCCAAAAATACCATCAAACTGCATACATCTCTTATTATTAATGCCTATCCTCTCTTCATTTGTCTGACTTTTTTTGGGTTATCCTAGGTACTTTACACATGCTGCTATGTATGATAATCTATGTAACTATTTGTGTATACCTGAATAAACTTACTTATTCTTTCTTACTCATCCTGTCCTATCCTTTCTCCTTCCTGTTCTCTCTCTCCACCCCATCCTTCATAGTTCAAGGAATTCAGAGGATCAGCCTCCACAGAGGCAGTTCTCCTTGAAGTTATCAGCCAAAACCCACACGTAATTAACCTGTTTTTCCTTTAATCTACATGTGTGAAGCTGTTAGTCACACTTGTATAACTGTGTGTGTCCCTCATAATAGCACATATAAAGACGTGACAAAAGAATTGTCAACACTAGGACTATTTATTAAAAATTAGATAAAATTAATCAGTTTAAGCACATTAAAATATCCACACCATATTAATTCTCAAGAGTATCTATCAATCCATAAGAATATAATAACAAATGCTAGTGTGGAAATATACTCCAGAACCTGCTGGAATATATTCAAGTGTTGGGAAAAAGATATCTGCATATACATGTAATGGTTTACATAATATTTTAAAATAATGACATACCAAGTGCTGGGGAGAGAAGTGGGAAGGGAAGGTGGGGCGGGGGATGTAAGCCAGTGGAAGGCCTCCGTCAGTTCACCAAGAGCTCCATCTGTGGGTCATCATATGACTTATTAAAGACCTGTGTCAGGAACCACTTATCCTGTTTCCTGACAAATTTCACCTAAGATGAGGTTGGTTAGACATTTAGTTGGTTACAAGTGCAAAGCCTACACCTTGGTCTCAATATTACTAGGGATAAATGCAGTATAATATATTCTTTGTTGACTTTTCGTGTAGCCAGTGGGCTTTTTCATTATCATCATTTATGGAAAAGCCAGATAGCTTCAGATTATCCTGGATTATTAACCCTCCAGATTTTGTGGCTTACTTCCCCATCACATGCTTTTCCCAAATCCATAAAAAACTCCTTACCCATATATGGCTATTAAGTGGGGAGGGCTAAACCCGTAGGGTTTGTAGTGCCTAGGTGGCATGAAAGTTTGATCCGAGGGGAGGAGATTGATAATAATGGGGGAGCGCTAAACCTGTAGGATTATACAGCGCATGGGGGAGGGGGATGGAAGGTATTCAGGCTCAATGCAGGGAATCGGGCAGATCAAATTCCCTAGATCAAGAGCCCCTCACCAGTCATGGGAGGGAGAGGAGATTGAGCAGGTCCAATTACTTGGATTAAGAGCCCCCCCCCCAGAATGGGGTTACCTATATCCAAGTATCGTTTATCAGTATCTACATTTTATCTACGTCACTGCTACATCCTTACTAATCAGTCTCACCATCAAAAAACTCCAAACCTACTAGGGTCATAATCATGAGGGAGCACTAAACCCATAGGATTATACAGTGCACATGGGGGGATTGTATGGAAGGTATTCAGGCTCAATTCAGGGAACCCCTTATCTCCATTACTTTCAACTTGTACACAACTGTACATCAGTACAGCTCCCTTATCTCCATTACTTTCAACTTGTACACAACTGTACATCAGTACAGCTTCCTTATCTCCATTACTTTCAACTTCTATACAACTGTACATCAGTACAGCTCCTTTATCTCAATTACTTTCAACGTGTACACAACTGTACATCAGTACAGCTCCCTTATCTCCATGATTACTCTCAACTTGTACACAACTGTACATCAGTACAGCTCCCTTATCTCCATGTTTACTCTCAACTTGTACACAACTGTTTTTCAGTACAGCTCCCTTATCTCCATTACTTTCAAATTGTACACTAATGTACATCAGTACAGCTCCCTTATCTCCATTACTTTCAACTTGCGCACAACTGTACATCCATACAGCTCCCTTATCTCCATTACTTTCAACTTGTACACAACTGTACATCAGTACAGCTCCCTTATCTCCATTACTTTCAACTTGTACACAACTGTACATCAGTACAGCTCCCTTATGTCCATTACTTTCAACTTGTACACAACTGTACATTAGCACAGCTCCCTCATCTCCATTTCAACTTGTACACAATTGTACATCAGTACAGCTCCCTTATCTCCATTACTTTCAACTTGTACACAACTGTATATCAGTACAGCTCCCTTATCTCCATTACTTTCAACTTGTACACAACTGTACATCAGTACAGCTCCCTTATCTCCATTACTTTCAACTTGTACACAACTGTACATCAGTACAGCTCCCTTATCTCCATTACTTTCAACTTGTACACAACTGTACATCAGTACAGCTCCCTTATCTCCATTACTTTCAACTTGTACACAACTGTACATCAATACAGCTCCCTTATCTCCATTACTTTCAACTTGTACACAAATGTACATCAGTAAAGCTCCCTATCTCCATTACTTTCAACTTGTACACAACTGTACATCAGTACAGGTCCCTTATCTCCATTACTTTCAACTTGTACACAACTCTACATCAGTACAGCACCTCTATCTGCATAATTACCATCTTCCTACTTGTACACAATTGTACATCAGTAAAGCACCTTTCTCTCTCCATAATTATCAACTTGTACACTCCTGTACATCAGTACAGCACCTCTATCCATGATTGCCATCATTCATCAACTTGTACACAACTGTACATCACTACAGCTCCATTATCTCTCCATGACTACCATCAACTTGTACAACTGTACATGAGTACAGCACATTTCTCTACGATTACCATCGTGTACACACCTGTACATGAGTACAGCTCCTTTATCTCCATGACTACCACCACTACACTTGTACACATCTGTACATCAGTAAAGCACCTTTATCTCCCTGATTACCATCATTCAACTTGTACACAACTGTACACCAGTACAGCTCCTTTATCTCATTACCATTATTCGTTAACTTGTACACACCTGTACATCAGTACAGCTCCTTTATCTCTCCATGATTACCATCTTGTACACACCTGTGCATCAGTACAGCACCTTTATCCATGATTACTATCATTCATCAACTTGTACACAACTGTACAGCTCCATTACCTCTCCATAATTACCATCTCTCAACTTGTACACAACTGTACATCAATACAGCTCCTTTATCTCTCCATGATTACCATCTTGCACACAACTGTACATCAGTACAGCACCTTTATCTCTCCATGATTACCATCATTCATCAACTTGTACACACCTGTACATCAGTACAGCTCCTTTATCTCTCCATGATTACCATCTTGTACACACCTGTGCATCAGTACAGCACCTTTATCCATGATTACTATCATTCATCAACTTGTACACAACTGTACAGCTCCATTACCTCTCCATAATTACCATCTCTCAACTTGTACACAACTGTACATCAATACAGCTCCTTTATCTCTCCATGATTACCATCTTGCACACAACTGTACATCAGTACAGCACCTTTATCTCTCCATGATTACCATCATTCATCAACTTGTACACAACTGTACATCAGTACAGCTCCCTTATCTCAATTACTTTCAAATTGTACACTAATGTACATTACATCAGTACAGCTCCCTTATCTCCATTACTTTCAACTTGTACACAACTGTACATCAGTACAGCTCCCTATCTCCATTACTTTCAACTTGTACACAACTGTACATTAGTACAGCTCCCTTATCTCCATTACTTTCAACTTGTACACAACTGTACATCAGTACAGTTCCCTTATCTCTAATACTTTCAACTTGTACACAGCTATACATCAGTACAGCTCCCTTATCTCAATTACTTTCAAATTGTACACTAATGTACATCAGTACAGCTCCCTTATCTCCATTACTTTCAACTTGTACACAACTGTACATCAGTACAGCTCCCTCATCTCCATTACTTTCAACTTGTACACAACTGTACATCAATACAGCTCCCTTATCTCCATTACTTTCAACTTGTACACAACTGTACATCAATACAGCTCCCTTATCTCCATTACTTTCAACTTGTACACAACAGTACATCAGTACAGCTCCCTTATCTCCATTACTTTCAACTTGTACACAACTGTACATCAGCACAGCTCCCTCATCTCCATTACTTTCAACTTGTACACAACTGTACATCAATACAGCTCCCTTACCTCCATTACTTTCAACTTGTACACAACTGTACATCAGTAAAGCTCCCTACCTCCATTACTTTCAACCTGTACACAACTGTACATTAGTACAGCTCCCTTATCTCCATTACTTTCAACTTGTACACAACTGTACATCAATACAGCTCCCTTATCTCCATTACTTTCAACTTGTACACAACAGTACATCAGTACAGCTCCCTTATCTCCATTACTTTCAACCTGTACACAACTGTACATTAGTACAGCTCCCTTACCTCCATTACTTTCAACTTGTACACAACTGTACATCAATACAGCTCCCTTACCTCCATTACTTTCAACTTGTACACAACTGTACATCAGTACAGCTCCTTTATCTCCATTACTTTCAACTTGTACACAACTGTACATCAGTACAGCTCCCTTATCTCCATTACTTTCAACTTGTACACAAATGTACATCAGCACAGCTCCCTCATCTCCATTACTTTCAACTTGTACACAATTGTACATCTCCATTACTTTCAACTTGTACACAACTGTACATCAGTACAGCTCCCTTATCTCCATTACTTTCAACTTGTGCACAACTGTACATCAGTACAGCTCCCTTATCTCCATTACTTTCAACTTGTGCACAACTGTACATCAGTACAGCTCCCTTTATCTCCATTACTTTCAACTTGTGCACAACTGTACATCAGTACAGCTCCCTTATCTCCATTACTTTCAACTTGTACACAACTGTACATCAGTACAGCTCCCTTATCTCCATTACTTTCAACTTGTACACAACTGTACATCAGTACAGCTCCCTTATCTCCATTACTTTCAACTTGTGCATAACTGTACATCAGTACAGCTCCCTTATCTCCATTACTTTCAACTTGTACACAACTGTACATCAGTACAGCTCCCTTATCTATATTACTTTCAACTTGTGCACAACTGTACATCAGTACAGCTCCCTTATCTCCATTACTTTCAACTTGTACACAACTGTACATCAGTACAGCTCCCTTATCTCCATTACTTTCAACTTGTGCACAATTGTACATCAGTACAGCTCCCTTATCTCAATTACTTTCAACTTGTACACAACTATACATGACTACCATCAACTTGTACACACCACCTGTACATGAGTACAGCACCTTTATCTCCATGATTACCATCATAACACTTGTACACACCTGCACATCTGAACAGCACCTTCATCTCCATGATTACCATCATAACACTTGTACACACCTGTACATCAGTAAAGCACCTTTATCTCCCTGATTACCATCATTCAACT
Organism: Cherax quadricarinatus; assembly: GCF_026875155.1. Lineage (NCBI taxonomy): Eukaryota > Metazoa > Arthropoda > Malacostraca > Decapoda > Parastacidae > Cherax > Cherax quadricarinatus. Next base: position 43,762,649 of record NC_069424.1, read on the forward strand.
TGTACACAACTGTACACCAGTACAGCTCCTTTATCTCATTACCATTATTCGTTAACTTGTACACACCTGTACATCAGTACAGCTCCTTTATCTCTCCACGATTACCATCTTGTACACAACTGTACATCAGTACAGCACCTTTATCCATGATTACTATCATTCATCAACTTGTACACAACTGTACATCAGTACAGCTCTATTATCTCTCCATGATTACCATCATTCTTCAACTTGTACACACCTGTACATCAGTACAGCTCCATCATCTCTCCATGAATACAATCATTCTTCAACTTGTACACACCTGTACATCAGTACAGCTCCATCATCTCTTCATAATTACCAACTTTCATCAACTTGTACACACCTGTACATCAGTACACACCTGTACATCAGTACAGTAATCTTCTAGTACGTACACACAAAACTTTTTGAGTCTTGTACATTATCAATAACACTTATAAAAAGCTATTAACAGTAAAAAATCAATGCTTAATCTTGACAAAAACAAAGTTAATCTTACTATATGATTATTTGATAATTATTATGGATAATTATTTAAAAATTATGATAGACTGCAATATAATTATATTAATACTTTTATTAATGATGATTGTCACTGTAAAGCACTAAGAAATTTTGAGACTATTTTTAACTAATTAAAAAATCTATTAAAAAAAATTATGCTTAAAAATTGTGGAAAATTACATTTATTTGAATGTAACTCATGTACATAACAGTAAATGATAACAAAGATAATTATTATTTATCAGTTACATAGACAAGTAGGAATTTGGGACACCTAGGTCGCAAAAATGTCCCCCTTCGATACCTACAACTGTCTTATCCACAAGTTGCTCTATACCTATTAATTACAAATGAAATAGCAGCGCTGTATAGCCCTTGTGGCTTAGCGCTTCTTTTTTATTATAATAATACAAATGAAATATACATCACCAGGAATTCTGGTAAATATATAAATTTGTGGACTGTATATTAAAATTAATAAATGATTATATATATACACACATACATAACAGAATGAGAATATCTTAAAATCACTCATCAATTTGACTGGAGATCAAGGTGTATCATACTCAGAAAACCTCACTGTCTATCCATGAAAATAACACTGGCCAGAGTTAAAAACATAAACTTATCTGAGGTTCCTGGAGCTGTCTTGTCCAGTCGCCTGATATCTCAAGTTATGCAGGAATGCATATCCAACAATTTCGGCTCTAATTTGAGAGGTGTCAGCCCAATTTTAACCTCTAGAGCACAAAAATTCTTATTTTCACTAACGTTTTCTTGGCTCATTCAAAAAACAATGGCAAGTCTCTTCTGCGCAGGCGCAGAGTTTCCTGTCCACTTTATTCTCTTCTTTTAAAAATACACTTTTAATCAGGTTTATTTACACAGCATAATATTGGGAAATTATTTTCCACAAAAATGAACATTAGGGTGGAAGAGAAAAAATATTAGGCTGAAAGAGAAAGAAAAATATTAGGCTGAAAGGAAAAAAAACATTAGGCTGAAAGAGAAAAAAAGATATTAGCCTGAAAGAGAAAAAAGTATTAGGCTGAAAGAAAAAAATTTGGCTGAAAGGGAAAAAAATATTAGGCTGAAAGGGAAAAAAATATTAAGGTGAAAAAATATTAGGCTGAAAGGGAAAAAAATATTAGGCTGAAAGGGAAAAAATATTAGGCTGAAAGGGGAAAAAATATTAGGCTGCAAGGGGAAAAAATATTAGGCTGCAAGGGGAAAAAATATTAGGCTGAAAGTGAAAAAAATATTAGGCTGAAAGGGGAAAAAATATTAGGCTGAGTGAAAAAAAAATTAGGCTGAAAGGGAAGGAAAAATATTATGCTGAAAGTGAAAAAAAAAATATTATGCTGAAAATTAAAAAAAAAAAATTAGGCTGAAAGTGAAAAAAAAAATATTAGGCTGAAAGGGGAAAAAAATATTATCAAAAACTTACTAACAGCATCTGCTTTAGTAAGCAGAAAAATGACAGAGAAAGGAGGCATTTAGGTTTGATCCAAGTAAGGTGAAGGCATGTTAAGTCAAGAGATGGTGTGAGTGGCGCCACTGTCGCATCTCCTACTTGCCGCTAATTTCCAGTTTTCTGTAACTTATTTCCCGTTTTCTATACATTACTCTCCGTTTTGGCGGGATTGTCATAACATTTATGGGGAGCAGTGAAACCGTATGAGTTGCACAGCTCGTGGAGGGATGAAGGCTTTCACACTTGATTCATGGTAATGGAGCAAAAATTCAATTACACAGATCAAGAGCACCTCAGAAGCATCAAGGAACCTCCTTTGAAAATTTTTAGCGGGAATAATCAAATTAAAGGCAATACTTTAACTACAATAATGACGGAATGAAACTCCGAATAATCCTATCACAAATTGTATAAAAACATTACCTACAAAAAATAGCGCCATTTTCTATTTTTTCAAATTTTACTTTCCTAAATTTACAGTACATAATTATCTTAGCTTTAAACGCAGCCTTAATGTTGTTAATACATCACTAAGTCACTTTATGTTTCCAACACAACTAGGTTCACCCCCCCCCCACCAAAAAAAAAAGTTAGGCTATGGCATTTTTCAATATTCATCTAGATTATAATAAAGGGGAAGCGCTAAACCCGGAGGATTATAAAGCGCCTGGGGGGGGGGATGTGGAAGGCATTCAGGCTTAATTCGGGGAACTTGAGCACAGATCCAATTCCCTAAATCAAGAGCCCCTCACCAACATCAAGGAACCTTCCTTGAGGGGAAGATTCATCTAGAAGCTTCTAGATGGTGACACAATATATACAACACAAGGCTAAATTATCCTGAAATACAATTTTCTAAGTCATTTTACTGCGTGAGTTTATGAACGATCTACAGAACCATTAACAAGTTTACTCTGCTGATCTTACCAATTTATATAAACTATATTTAAAATTAGGCTAACACTAACATACAATAATTTGTCTGCATTTTTTATTCTAATGAAAGGGAAGCGCTAAACGTGTAAGGGTCATACAGCAACTAGGATGCATAAATGGAGAATAACTCAGTTACCTTGGATCAAGAGCCCCCGTATTGACATCGAGGTACCTCCCTTGATTGTGGTAAATAGTAACATGTATCTCTTACCTTAATAAGCGATGCCTTGATGATCAAGTCTTAGCACCAACAACACTTGTTAACACAACGAGTGATGCCACCTGGCGCCACTGGTCGCCACCTCGCACCGCTCACCTGATTATTGGCGCCAATTCCCCGTTTTCTATCACTGAATCTCCCGCCAGTACAGTACATGGCGGTAACTCCAATTCCTTGTATCGAGATCCCTTCAAAAGCATCAACACATTTCTTTCTCTTTCAAGAGTGAAAATTTGAGGAAACTTAATAACATCCACTTTAATAAGTAGAAAAGTGACAGGGAAATGAGGCATTCAGGTTTGATCCAAGGAAGGTGAAGGTATGATACCAATCAACAGATGGTACTAGCAGCGGCCTCATAGCCTCTCCTCTCCTTGCCGACTATTCCCATTTTATGTAACTATTCTCAGATTTGCCGGGATTGTCATAACATTTACGAGGGAACACTAAAACCTTAAGAGTTAGATTCTGGGGACTGTTAGGCATTAGGACTTGATTCCTAAACAGCATGTAATTATCTCAGTTTTAAACTACGCCTTAATGTTGTTAATACATCGCTAAGTCACTTAATAATGTTTCCAACACAACTAGGTTCAACCCTCCCCATTGTTAGGCTATGGTATTTTTTAATATTCATCTAGAAGCTTCTAGATGGTACCACAATATATAAATTTATTTATTTATTATTATTATTATTAAAGATTCGACGGTATTCTCCCGGCCCAGGCCTTTTCCAAGTGGTAGCCCGGCTTTGGCTCCCTCTGTAGGGAGTGTCTGAGACCTAAGTCTCCCATGGGAGGAGGCACAAGTACCCCCTCATCTTTGGGACCAACTGTCCCCAGGCCTAGCCACAAGCTAGGCCTCTCTGGTCTGCCATCTCTGCCCCAAGGGGACTAATGGGAATGACAGCCTTGTGAGCTGAAATTATTATTATAATCAAGGGGGAAGCGCTAAACTCGGAGGATTATACAGCGCCTGGGGGGGATGTGGAAGGCATTCAGGCTTAATTCGGGGAACTTGAGCACAGATCCAATTCCCTAAATCAAGAGCCCCTCACCAACATCAAGGAACCTTCCTTGAGGGGTTGTGAGTTGAAAGCTCGGGCTCAGGCACCTACCCTACCCTAGAAGGGCTGGGCATGGTGTCGATGTATATATAAATTCCTGGAGGCTAAATTACCCTCGAATTTATCTTTCTAAGTAATTTTACTGCTTGAGTTTATGAACGATCTACAGAACCATTAATTAACAACAGTTTACTCTGCTGCTCTTACCAGATTTATATAAAATATATTTAAAATTAGGCTAACACTAACAATTATTTATCCTTAATTTCATTATAATCAAAGGGAAGGGATAAACCCGAAGGGTTTATACAACACCTGGGATGCATCCAAGTGGAGAAGACCTCTTTTCTTGGATCAAGAGCCCTGAATTGACATCGAGGTATCTCCTTTGATTGAGGGAAATAATAGCATCGAACTTAAGCTAAAGGAATCTTATAGGAGTCAGGAATCGCGGGAAGAACTAAAAGCCATAAATGAAATCGAAAGAAACCCAAAGTATTTCTTCTCCTATGCAAATCAAAGTCGAGAACAACGTCCAGTATTGGGCCCCTACTTAAACAAGATGGGTCCTACACAGATGACAGCAAGGAAATGAGTGAGCTACTCAAGTCCCAATATGACTCAGTTTTTAGCAAGCCGCTAACCAGACTGAGAGTCGAAGATCAAAATTATTTTTTTATGAGAGAGCCACAAAATTTGGTTAACACAAGCCTATCCGATGTTATCATGACGCCAAATGACTTCGAACAGGCGATAAATGACATGCCCATGCACTCTGCCCCAGGGCCAGACTCATGGAACTCCGGTGAGGTGAGGTGTAGTACAAGTAGAGGTAGTAGTAGTTGTAATTGTTCTTATGTTCTTATACATGTGGTGGGAAAGCTTTGGGCAGGGGTAGTTTTGATAAGGACCTGCCTTGTATGGTCCAGTAGGCCTTCTGCAGTGTTTCTCCATTCTTATGTTCTTACGTACCACGGTTATTTCAACATTTCATGAAAGTCAGTTCTCACCTGTTCATATATCTTGATTCATAAACATGACTGATATCACCAATAAGCAAAATTAAAGGCAACATTTAGGCAACTTTATTTCGGAATAAAGTTGCCTATGTGTCTTGCCTACCAACCTGCCGGTATTGTATACCATTTTGATATTCAAGCAAAAATATACACCACCTGGACCAAACTCACTGGTGGGCGGCGCAGCAGACACATATTCAAATTCAAATTCAAATTCAAAGTTTATTCTCTATAAGGATTACAATGCTGAGTTTACAGAAATTTGGTTATTGTTTGGTTTACATGTAGTAAAATTGTGATTACAGAGTGTACCACTAGAACGCTTAGCATGGCTAGGCATTTCGGGCATACTTAGTTTTATTCTTAATTGTAAAATATTACAAATTATGAGGTAAGTTGGTCTTATGGCTAAGTGACTAAATACTAGTTTATGAGTTTAGCAATGTGAATGCTTCTGTTTTGACACAGTATATAGTTTCAGTATTGGAGTATCACAGGATTCATTATTTTAAGACTGAGATTAATATTTCTGTTTATGGTCAAATGAGTGAGCGAGTGTAAGTGTGAACCACCAGGTGGTATTCGTGTAGTTAGTTGACGGGATGTATCAGGGAGATAAGATGTTTTCTAATGGTGTTTTGAAGGTGATGAATGTGTCTGCAGTTCTAGAGTTCTCGGGTAGGGTATTCCAGATTTTAGGGCCTTTGACATACATTGAATTTTTGTAAAGGTTTAGTCGGACACGGGGAATGTCGTAGAGATGTTTGTGTCTGGTGTTATGCCTGTGGGTTCTGTCACAACTATCAAGAAAGCATTTTAGGTCAAGGTTGATATTAGAGTTTAAGGCCCTGTAGATATAGATTGCACAGTAGTAAATGTGGATGTACTGAACTGGGAGTAAGTTTAGATCTTTGAAGAGTGGGGGGGGTGTGCTGCCAGGGATGGGATTTAGTGATTATTCTTACTGCAGCTTTTTGTTGGTTATTTATTGGCTTTAGGTGTGTTGCTGCAGTTGACCCCCAAGCACAAATAGCATAGGTGAGGTATGGATAAATAAGTGAGTGGTATAGTGTGATAAGGGCATTTTGCGGCACGTAGTATCGTATCTTGGAGAGGATCCCAACCGTTTTGGATACTTTTTTGGCTATATGCTGGATATGGGTGCTGAAATTTAGGTTGTTGTCAAGGTATAAGCCTAGGAATTTTCCCCCATTATTTCTGGTAATTAGAGTTTTGTCAATCTTAATGTTAATTTGTGCATCTCCTGCTCTGCTACCAAACAATAATATAGTAAGTTTTGTCAGTGTTAAGCGTAAGTTTATTGGCTGTCATCCAAGTCGATATTTTAATCAGCTCCTCATTCACAATGGTTTTTGAGGGTGGCAAGATTAGGGTGAGAGATGACATAAGTCGTGTCATCAGCAAAGAGAATGGTTTCAGGTGTTGGGATACGTTTGGAAGGTCATTGATGTATATGAGGAAGAGCAGGGGACCAAGGACACTTCCCTGCGGAACTCCAGTATCAAGTGGCCGTGTTGCTGATGCTGTGTCTTTAATGGTGACGTACTGATACCTATTAGTAATGTAAGATTTGAAATAAGCAAGCGCATGGCCTCTTATACCGTAGTGGTCAAGTTTGTGGAGTAGGATTTGGTGGTTTACTGTGTCAAAAGCTTTTCTTAGGTCAATAAAAATTCCTAGTGGTTTATTCCTTATTTTCCAATGCTGTGTAAAGCAGATCTAGCATTTTTATGATTGCATCATTAGTGCTTTTATTTTTCCTGAATCCAAACTGTTGAGTATGTTTTGAGCCGTTATAAATGAATACAGTCTCTTGTACACGAGTTTCTCAAAGATTTTGGATAGCAATGGTAAGTTAGATATTGGCCTATAGTTGTTTAAGTCTGTAGGGTCACCACCTTTATGTATTGGTGTAACCCTTGCCATCTTGAGTAGTTTCGGGAAGGTGCTAGTCTCTATTGACTTGTTAAAAAGTAATGAAATAGCATGCGAAAGGACATGGGCCGCTCGCTTGTACAGTAATGGTGGGACATGAGACAGATTCCCCGAGTTATTTTTAAGTGACTTTATGATCCCAATGACTTCCGTGGGCTCAGTTGGTGCAAGATAGAAGGAATTAGGGAAATTACCATCTAGGTAGTCCCCGGCATGGGCATTGGTATGTGGGATTTTACTGGCGAGATTAGATCCTATGTTTGAGAAGAAGTCGTTTATCTTGTTAGCTGTGTCAGTGGGTTGTAGTGGTGTTTCATTAGGTTTAGTTAGGACAATATTCTTGGTTTTTCTCAGTTTGTGGGTCAATAGAATCTGAGAGAGTGTTTTCCAGGTCTTTTTTATATCTCCTCTAGTGTCTGTGAATCTACTGGAGTAGTATAGTTGTTTGGCTTTTTTATTACTTTGGTGAGAGCTGATGAAAAGTGTTTAAGAGTATCTTTGTGTATTAAGCCCTGTCTATATTGCTTTTCATATTGGTGTTTCTTGTCTATGGATTTCAGAATGGTGCTGGTTAGCCATGGGCAACCAAGCCGTTTGTTTGTGATCTGTTTTGTTTTATAGGACAATGTTTGTTGTATAGTCTAAGTAATTTGTTAAGAAAGATGTCTGTCCAGTCATCAATACCATTGGCCTTGGAGAATTCTGTAGGCCAATCAACAGTCTCTAGGTCAGCTGTGAACTTCCTTACTGAGGCCTCGTCATGGAGTCTAAATGAGACTTTGTTGTATTCAAGTGGTGGTTTACTAATGTTTGTCAGGAGGAAGGTAGGGTAGTGGTCTGTAGTGCTATCTGTGATTATCCCTGATTTAAGGGGGGCTAGTATATTGGTCCATATGTGGTCTATTATGGTTGCATTTGTCTCAGTGAGCCTGGTTGGTTTAGTTATTGTTGGTATGAGAAGTGTGTTGTTCATATTGTTGATGAAATCAGTTACAGGCTGATCATCTATTAAGCCAAACTCGCTGGTGGGCGGTGCAGCAGACACATATATACCACCTGGACCAAACTTACTGGTGGGCGGTGCAGCAGACACATATACACCACCTGGACCAAACTCACTGGTGGGCGGTGCAGCAGACACATATACACCACCTGGACCAAACTCACTGGTGGGCGGTGCAGCAGACACTTATACACCACCTGGACCAAACTCGCTGGTGGGCGGTGCAGCAGACACATATACACCACCTGGACCAAACTCACTGGTGGGCGGTGCAGCAGACACATATACACCACCTGGACCAAACACACTGGTGGGCGGTGCAGCAGACACATATACACCACCTGGATCAAACTCACTGGTGGGCGGTGCAGCAGACACATATACTCCACCTGGACCTAACTTACTGGTGGGCGGTGCAGCAGACACATATACACCACCTGGACCAAACTCACTGGTGGGCAGTGCAGCAGACACATATACACCACCTGGACCAAACTCACTGGTGGGCGGTGCAGCAGACACATATACACCACCTGGACCAACTCACTGGTGGGCGGTGCAGCAGACACATATACACCACCTGGACCAAACTCACTGGTGGGCGGTGCAGCAGACACATATACATCACCTGGACCAAACTCACTGGTGGGCGGTGCAGCAGACACATATACACCACCTGGACCAAACTCACTGGTGGGCGGTGCAGCAGACACAGTAAGTAACGTCACTGATGACTGATCATAGTGATGCCAGGGCGATTAAGGGTTTTTCCAAAACATCATAAATAAAATTATCGATTTATCGTAGTTTATCATATAGCGTCATTGATTTTCCCTATATAGGCCGATTTGTACTCTGTAATCATATAATAGGCTATGTAGAAACAAAGGATTTTTCTCTTATGTTGCTGCAGCACTGCCAAGTATGGGCCAGTAGGCCTGCTGCAGTATTCCTCATTTCTTATGTTCTTAGTGTCATCTTCTTTAGAGGCTCTTTGGTGTCACCCGTGACGGCCTTCCCCCTAACGACGCCTCTGTGTGTAGAAGAGGTGAAATTAAGACACTTGTGCAACATCTGGGTATCTTTATTGTAGACGTTTCGCCATCCAATGGCTTTATCAATACAAATTCCAGGACATAACTTGAAGACAGTAGGACTATATGCAGAAGATGAGGTAATCAGTCCCTCAACCTAGGAGTAGGTGCGAAGAGCACCGTAGTCGTGGAGATTCTGAAGCAGATGTAAGGAGACCGGCGCTTATATACTAACATCAGGAGTAGCAGACGAGGGCATAGTCACTGGTAGGTGGGATTCCCAGTGGAAGTAGGTCCTTCCCAAAGAGATGGGTTAGTTGTAGTAGTAGTAGTAGTTGTCGTAGTCGTGAAGGCTATGTACATGTCCTTAGAATCAAGATTCCATGATGTTGCACAACGTGTGTAGAAGAGAGGGAAATTACTTCCCGGTAAAAGTAGCTCTTAGACAGGGATGTGTAATGTCACCATGGTTAATATATTTATAGATGGGGTTGTAAAAGAAGTAAATGCTAGGGTGTTCGGGAGAGGGGTGGGATTAAATTATGGGGAATCAAATACAAAATGGGAATTGACACAGTTACTTTTTGCTGTTGATACTGTGCTTATGGGAGATTCTAAAGAAAAATTGCGAAGGTGAGTGGACGAGTTTGGGAGTGTGTGTAAAGGCAGAAAGTTGAAAGTGAACATAGAAAAGAGTAAGGTGATGAGGGTATCAAATGATTTAGATAAAGAAAAATTAGATATCAAATTGGGAAGGAGGAGTATGGAAGAAGTGAATGTTTTCAAATATTTGGGAGTTGACGTGTCAGCGGGTGGATTTATGAAGGACGAGGTTAATCATAGAATTGATAAAGGAAAAAAGGCGAGTGGTGCATTGAGGTATATGTGGAGACAAAAAAGTTATCTATGGAGGCAAAGAAGGGAATGTACGAAAGTATAGTAGTACCAACACTCTTATATGGGTGTGAAGCTTGGGTTGTAAATGCTGCAGCGAGGAGGCGGTTGGAGGCAGTGGAGATGTCCTGTCTAAGGGCAATGTGTGGTGTAAATATTATGCAGAAAATTCGGAGTGTGGAAATTAGGAGAAGGTGTGGAGCTAATAAAAGTATTAATCAGAGGGCTGAAGAGGGGTTGTTGAGGTGGTTTGGTCATTTAGAGAGAATGGATGAAAGTAGAATGACATGGACAGCGCATAAATCTGTAGGGAAAGGAAGGCGGGGTAGAGGTCGTCCTCGAAAAGGTTGGAGGGAGGAGGTAAAGGAGGTTATGTGGGCGAGGGGCTTAGACTTGCAGCAAGTGTGCGTGAGCATGTTAAATAGGAGTGAATGGAGACGAATGGTATTTGGGACCTGACGATCTGTTGGAGTGTGAGCAGGGTAATAATTAGTGAAGGGATTCAGGGAAACCGGTTATTTTTATATAGCCGGACTCAAATCCTGGAAATGGGAAATACAATGCCTGCACTTTAAAGGAGGGGTTTGGGATATTGGCAGTTTGGAGGGATATGTTGTGTGTCTATATACGTATATACTTCTAAACCGTTGTATTCTGAGCACCTCTGTAAAAACAGTGATTATGTGTGAGTGAGGTGAAAGTTTTGAATGATGATGAAAGTATTTTGTTTTTGGGGATTTTCTTTCTTTTTGGGTCACCTGCCTCGGTGGGAGACGGCCAACTTGTTGATTTTTTTGTTTTTAACAAGTCTGCCGTCCCAAATACCATTCGTCTCCATTCACTCCTATCGAACACGCTCCCGCACGCCTGCTGGAAGTTCAAGCCCCTGCCCAAAAAAAACTCCCTTACCCCTTCCTTCCAACCTTTTTGAGGACGACCCCTACCCCGCCTTCCTACCCCTACAGATTTAAATGCTCTCCGTGTCATTCTACTTTGATCCATTCTCTCTAATTGACCAAACCACCTCAACAACCCCTCTTCAGCCCTCTAACTAATACTTTTATTAACTCCACACCTTCTCCTAATTTCCACACTCCGAATTTCCTGCATAATATTTACACCACACATTGTCCTTAGACAGGACATCTCCACTACCTCCAACCGCTTCCTTGCTTTTGCATTCACAACCCAAGCCTCACACCCATATAAGAGTGTTGGTACTACTATACTTTCATACATTCCCTTCTTTGCCTCTATAGATAACGTTTTTTTTCTCCACATATACCTCAACGCACCACTCACCTTTTTTTTCCTCATCAATTCTATGATTAACTTCATCCTTCATAAATCCATCCGCCGACACGTCAACTCCCAAGTATCTGAAAACATTCACTTCTTCCATACTCCTCCTCCCCAATTTGATATCCAATTTTTCTTTATCTAAATAATTTGATACCCTCATCACCATACTCTTTTCTATTTTAGCTTTCAACTTTCTACCTTTACACACACTCCCAAAGTCATCCACTAACCTTCGCAATTTTTCTTTAGAATCTCCCATAAGCACAGTATCATCAGCAAAAAGCAACTGTGTCAATTCCCATTTTGTATTTAATTCCCGAAAATTTAATCCCACCCCTCTCCCGAACACCCTAGCATTTACTTCTTTTACAACCCCATCTATAAATATATTAAACAACCATGGTGACATTACACATCCCTATCTAAGACCTACTTTTACCAGGAAGTAGTCTCCCTCTCTCCTACACACCCTAACCTGAGCCTCACTATCCTCATAAAAAACTCTTTACAGCATTTAGTAACTTACCACCTATTCCATATACTTGCAACATCTGCCACATTGCTCCTCTATCCAGTCTATCATATGCCTTTTCTAAATCCATAAATGCAATAAAAACTTCCCTACCTTTATCTAAATACTGTTCACATATATGCTTAATGTAAATACTGTTGTATTATCTTAAGCCTTCAAGGATGGTTCCTTGATGCTGGTGACGGCTCTGATCTAAGGAATTGGACCTGTGTTCCAATTCCTTGAATTGAGTCTGAATGCCTTCCATTCACCTAGGTGCTGTATGGTCCCTATGGGTTTAGCACTCTCCATGAATGTACAGTAATAATAATTACCTTAAGCATCTTGATAAGGTAATTAATAATATACATCACATACACTATATATATAATTTTATTGTTTATTGCAATACAATATCACATTTTTCTAGGCTTTTTACAACATATACTTTTTCACAATACAAAATGAGGCAAAGATTAGCGTATGTTGTAGTTTATGTACATAAAAAAATGTAATCTTATTTTTTTTAAATTATTTGTAAAGTTACTGTACTCTTATCAGATTATTTTCTTGAAATATACAGGTGCATATTTACACAATCAGCAATTATAATATAATTAATAGGCAAATTGAGAGAATATTTTATCATACCTAAGTAATGTACAATATACTAAAATAGAAAAATGTACAGGAACGTGTAGACTTATTCTTAAAAAATGAAGGTAATACTGTATTAATTATTTTCACTTAAACTATTTGTAGCACAGGATTATTATTATTTTTTAACACTGAGGCAGGGTGGCATTATCATTATAAAAATGTGCCAAATCTATACTGGTCGTAAAGCACTACAAGGCTGAGAAATAAACAACGTTGGCATAACAGGTCAGTATCAGTCAAAATGTCAGTGTCTTTGGGCTGAGGGAAGGGCTTTTCAAAAGGAGAGGAGCCAGAGTGAAGACACCCAGGCACTAAAAAAAAAAAAATATAAAAAAAAAAAATAAACTGGGCCTCTCCTTGCGATAGGTTTTGTGGCCCTAACATCACATGGAACTTTTCCCCAACATGATGGTAATGAAAAAACCCAACCAAGACCTAGACTGGGGTTTGTCAATAAACAGCTTGTTTTCTTCCCCAGCCCAATGAAGTGCCATCGCCCAAAGTGATCGCCCCTTGTGGGTTTAGTGCTTTTTTTTGATCATCATAATGTCAGGATCGAGCAAAACTGGAAAAAAGTTAAAAGGGCGATTCCGTGAGTTGATAGGTCTTAAATACAGAACGTCAAAAAAGACCCAGTTTTTTCCCCCAAACACCGAATAACTTGGGACTATAAAATAATGATTTTTGCTTACAAAAGAGTGACAGTCAGTTTTGGCATGAAGGATGTGGGTGTGTGAATCAGCTCCAAAGATCTTGAAAAGTCTAAAAGTACGTAATAGAGGCACAGTGGTTTAGACAAAAGTCGGAGAAGGTGTTCCCCACAAAACCCCAGGTAGGATATTCAATGTTTTTTGGACTTCAGTTGGATCCACAAATTTCTGCACCAGCAATGTGAAGAGAGGGGATGAGGGGGGAGTATTTGTCTCCCTATTTTTGCATTTTTTTTTCCACATTTTCATTAAAAGAAGGGGTGGCTTTTTAAAATTTTGAAACTATACATATGTAGCTGTTATAGACACATCAGGCATGTGCCCCACGTTTAATTATCTAAATAGAGGAGTATTGTAACAGACAAGTTACTTTTGATGTTTGATTTGGAAGGCTTAGCGCAGTCGTTAACCCCAAAGGTATGCATTTTAAAAATATTACAGCTGTGCTAACTCCATTCGGTTTTTCCATGCATATTTTTTCAATTAATAAATAATCATGAATGGGGGCATCCATGGTAAAAAAGGAAGAGAATGTTTTGTAAAAAAGAAACAATTTAATATTCTGATGCAGGGGAGCAGGGATGAGGGGTTTGGGAATGGAAGAAAAAATGATAGAATAGTGGGTACCCCATGAAGAATTTACTGCCCCCCAATTAAAGCCCAGAGCTGAGAAGTTGAGCAAATCTAGAACTTGTTCCCAAAAAGGGGAATTTGATTTTGTCCCAAACATGAGTCAACTCCAAACGTATTTGGCCAGTAAAAAAGGGGAAAAGAATGAACAAAAGGGTCATAGAGTCCAATGGGACCTATTCAAATAAAATGATGGTGTTACCATCTAAAAAAAATAATAAATCAGTTTAAAATCCATTATGCACCCCATACCCTCTGGGGTATGGGTCGGGTGGGTTTCCCCAAAGTTTGATAGCTAAACAAGGTTCAGGTATAGGACATTTAGAAATTGCAGGGCATCTAAAGAGAGAAAAAAGACATTGTGTAGCACTTATCAAACGTATGGAAAATCAAGTGAGAGTTTGGTAAGCAATCAGTATTGGAACATCGTTACACTAAAAGTACATTATCAAGTAAACTTGGGGGAAAAAAGGAACGACTGAAAAATCGCCATGAATGAAAAGCCAATAACCTGGCAGAGTTGCTTCTTTTTTTTAAAGACAAATGATTTCAGGAGAAAACAGGGAGATCAGCACTGAAGCTCTACCAATTTTTTTTCCCGTATCCTCTTAAAAATTTTACTGTAAAACAGACATAGGCTAAATAAAAAAAAAAGTTGCGTGAAAAGCTATGTGGACAAAAAGCAATTGTCAGATTCTGATGGGAAAAGTAAGAGGTCCTAAAAAATTTATTGGTGAGTAAGATTAAAAAAAATAGTGGTTGTAGGGGGCAAAAGAAAGGGGGGGAATTAGCAGTATGTGGAAAAAAACCTATTGCAAAGGTTTGTAAAGGTGCTTTTTGATCATGTCCGGTGGGGGCAAATCTTCGAAGAGACGGAGTTATATCTTTAGCATTCTCATTGGAGGATGTGACAATTTGGGCCATTCCTAAAAAATGGAAAAAAAGGTCCAGAAACTTGAGGGGGAAAGATACATGTGGAAGGGAGGGAAGGCAAAGGGAAATGAAATCTTTGGAAAAGGGGAGAAGACTAGGAGAAGGGGGTGCCACTGACCTACACTATCACTGAAAGCAAAAAACAAAGTTCAGATTGCATGGGTTGGAAATGAGGGAGAATTTCAGGAGATCCCCTTCCCCTTTATGTCAAAAAAAATTGTACGTTTCAAAAATTTAAAAAACAGTATTTTGCGTGGGCTGTGGCCCCCTTGACGAAACGAAACCCCTCAAGGGTGGCCACAGCAAAATGGTCATAAGAACTGAAAAAGGGAAACTATAGAATATACGATTATGGTATAGTTCATGCTGTAAAATGCCCATGTTTAATACGTAATTGTAGGCTCAAAGGAGCCCGTAGCACAAAGCTCTAGATCAGAAGGGAAGAGAAAATGAAAATGTCTTTGGGCTCACAGGGGGGACATGGCATTCATTATAAATTTTACTCATAAACTTTAGTGCACAGTGTAAAAAGGGCCTTTGGAGCTGGTAATGATTCCTGTACCCTGATAGTGCTTATCCCATGCTATCCCGTTTTTCTCCCCCGAGTGCTGACACACTTCTACTAAGGCACTAAACAGATTTACTATGTACATACAGTATTAATCTGGTACGAACGGGTATGATTAGTAAGTAAACAAATTTATTTAGGTACGGTACATATAAAACAGTTAAAAAAAACAACATAGTAAGTGGTTTAAATTTCCTAGGATAGGGTGAGATATAAGAATAAGGCAAAAGGTGGGTGGTGCAAATGAGTGTGGGGGTTAAAGAGGGTTTGGGAAAAGTTTAAAAAAGCGTATTAAATGTGGTGCAAAGTTTGTGGTTATAGGGGGTGGGTGAGGAGGAAAGAGGAGTGATTGGTGGAATGATGAAGTAAAGGGTGTGATAAAAGAGAAAAAGGAAGATTATGAGAGGTTTTTACAAAGCAGAAGTGTTATAAGAAGAGCAGAGTGTATGGAGAGTAAAAGAAAGGTGAAGAGAGTGGTGAGAGAGTGCAAAAGGAGAGCAGATGATAGAGTGGGAGAGGCACTGTCAAGAAATTTTGATGAAAATAAGAAAAAATTTTTGGGTGAGATAAACAAGTTAAGAAAGCCTAGGGAACGAATGTATTTCTCAGTTAAAAACAGAGTAGGGGAGTTAGTAGATGGTGAGCTGGAGGTATTGGATAGATGGTGGGAATATTTTGAGGAACTTTTAAATGTCGATAAAGAAAGGGAGGCGGTAATTTCATGCACTGGTCAGGGAGGTATAACATCTTTTAGGAGTGAAGAAGAGCAGGATGTGAGTGTGGGGGAGGTACGTGAGGCATTACGTAGACTGAAAGGGGGTAAAGCAGCTGGAACTGACGGGATCATGACAGAAATGTTAAAAGCGAAAGGGTATGTAGTGTTGGAGTGGTTGGCATTTTTGTTTAATAAATGTATGAAAGAGGGGAAGGTACCTAGTGATTGGCAGAGAGCTTGTATAGCTCCTTTATATAAAGGGAAGGGAGACAAAAGAGGTTGTAAAAATTATAGGGGAATAAGTTAACTGAGTATACCAGGAAAAGTGTATAGTAGGGTTATTATTGAAAGAATTAGAGGTAAGACAGAGTAGGATTTCGGAAGAGTAAGGAGACTTTAGAGTGGGTAGGGGATGTGTAGATCAAGTGTTTACATTGAAGCATATATGTGAACAGTATTTAGATAAAGGTAGGGAAGTTTTCATTGCATTTATGGATTTAGAAAAGGCATATGATAGAGTGGATAGGGGAGCAATGTGGCAGATGTTGCAAGTACAATGTATATGGAATAGGTAGTAAGTTATTAAATGCTGTAAAGAGTTTTTATGAGGATAGTGAGGCTCAGGTTAGGGTGTATAAAAGAGAGGGAAATTACTTCCCGGTAAAGGTAGGTCTTAGACAGGGATGTGTAATGCCACTATGGTTGTGTAATGTATATTTATAGATGGGGTTGTAAAAGAAGTAAATGCTACGGGTGTTGGGGAGAGGGGTGGGATTAAATTATGGGGAATCAAATACAAAATGGGAGTTGACACAGTTACTTTTTGCTGATGATACTGTGCTTATGGGAGATTCTAAAGAAAAGTTGCAAAGGTTAGTGGACGAGTTTGGGAGTGTGTGTAAAGGTAGAAAGTTGAGAGTGAAGATAGATAAGAGTAAGGTGATGAAGGTATCACATGATTTAAATGAAGAAAAATTGGATATCACATTGGGGAGAGGGAGTATGGAAGAAGTGAATGTTTTCAGATACTTGGGAGTTGATGTGTCAACGGATGGATTTATGAAGGCTGAGGTTAACCATAGAATTGATGAAGGAAAAAAAGTGAGTGGTACGTTGAAGGTATATGTGGAGACAAGAAAACGTTATTTATGGAGGCAAAGAAGGGAATGTATGAGAGTATAGTGGTACCAAATCTCTTATATGGGTGTGAAGCTTGGGTTGTAAATGCTGCAGCGAGGAGGCGGTTGGAGGCAGTGGATATGTCCCGTCTAAGGGCAATGTGTGGTGTAAATATGCAGAAAATTCGGAGTGTGGAAATTGAGAAGGTGTGGAGTTAAAAGTATTAGTCAGAGGGCTGAAGAGGGGTTGCTGAGGTGGTTTGGTCATTTAGAGAGAATGGATCAAAGTAGAATGACATGGAAGTGTATAAATCTGTAGGGGAAGGAAGGCGGGGTAGGGGGTCGTCCTCGACCCCCTACCCCGCGAGGGGCTTGGACTTCCAGCAAGCGTGCGTGAGCGTGTTAGATAGGAGTGAATGGAGACGAATGGTTTTTGGGACCTGACAAGCTGTTAGAGTGTGAGCAGGGTAATATTTAGTGAAGGGATTCAGGGAACCCGGTTATTTTTATATAGCCGGACTTGAGTATTGGAAATGGGAAATACAATGCCTGCACTTTAAAGGAGGGGTTTGGGATATTGGCAATGTGGAGGGATATGTTATATATCTTTATATATGCCTCTAAACTGTTGTATCTGGGTGCCTCTGCAAAAAATCACTGATTATGTATGATTGTGGTGAAAGTGTTGAATGATGATGAAAGTATTTTCTTTTTGGGAATTTTCTTTCTTTCTGGGTCACCCTGCCTCGGTGGGAGACGACCAATTTGTTGAAAAAAAAAGTCAGACGAAGTGACCATGATTTATTTTAGTTGCCTATTCAGAGACTGGATCCAAATTGCATACTGTAAACATAGTGAAATGTTTAAAGAATAGCTTTTATTGGGAAAACATTTTGATATTAAGATGTTTAGTCACATACAGTATACATATTTCAGGCATCTATAGCACTAAGCTATATGTAAACTCAAGCTAGAAATGGTAAATATTTTGTGCCTAAACATATATAGATTAGAAGGTAAACAAAATTAGATAATTTGAAGTACTGTTTTAGCACTCATTGTTTTTCTTGTTCAGCAAATATTTTATCTTGAAACTGACATGGAGGTTGTATATAAGCAACTATTTCTGAGTGGTCTACAGTACTAACATCATCACATTTACTAATTTTGTCATTTATACTTTTAGATGACTCACTTCTTTCGATAATCACATCTTTTTCTGTTTTCACACAACTTTTATTTTCTTCAGCGGTATCTACAGCTCTGGCAAGTTTGTCTTCAATTTTGTTTTCTTGTTTTGCATTTTCCTCTTTTATTGATGTTTCCGTCACTTCATCTTCTTCGACTATTTTGCATTCCTCTGTATTTTTATATGTTTTATGGTCTTCAGCATTTGTTTTACTCACATTAGGTTCAGGGAATTGTTTTGAATTTACATGCACCTCTTGTTCTTTGGCTGCTCTATCTTTCGCTTCATCTTTGCTCTTTATTATATCTGCATCTGATATTTTTTTGTTTTCTACATTTATTTTATTTTCACCACCACTGGAATTGATAACCTTAGTAATTTGTGTTACCTGAAGCTTATTGTTTTCTACTGATTTTTCACTCTCTTTTATTTTAATCTTTGGTGCCGGTGCTTTAACCTTGTGCTCACTATTAGGTTTATGTTCCATTCTCTGAGCTTTATTGTTCCTATGCTTATTTTCATTGACGAAGTTGTCCTTTATACTTAAATTATGTTTTTGTCCTGGACTCCCAGCAAGCATGATAACAGTTTCAGCTGGGCTGCCTCTACCACCACTACCTGAGACAGTGCAAGATGCTGTAGGAGACGATGTTATTGGAGAAGGTGCTCGCCGAGTCTCCCTCCGAAGTGTCGAGGGTGATCTGCTGAAGGATGTATTCTGGTCTTCTATTGCATGGGATAAAAACCGACTGACTCGCTCCTGATAATCCATTGAATTGTAGGGTGGGCGGTCGTCTAACCCTGTTGACCATTGTGTTCCAAGACCACCTCCCAAAGTTTTGCTTCCAAGCAGTTCTGGGTGAGCCTGAAGCAAAAAAGAACAGGATTACAGACAAAATAACTGTAGTTTAATTTTTAAAGAAGTCAGAAAAATGCAGGGATTGTTGAAAGTGTTTGAAAGCAACATTCGTCTTGTGCATGTGATACTATTATAATATACTAGAATCATCAACAGCCGGAAGCAGTAGTATGTATTTACTTATCCTTCAAAGGGAGGGGTGCACCTCTGACAAGACAGTGATAGATTGAATGATGGTGAAAGTAATTCTTCTTTTTCGAGTAACCCGACCTC
Organism: Cherax quadricarinatus; assembly: GCF_026875155.1. Classification (NCBI taxonomy): domain Eukaryota; kingdom Metazoa; phylum Arthropoda; class Malacostraca; order Decapoda; family Parastacidae; genus Cherax; species Cherax quadricarinatus. The sequence continues at coordinate 43,782,250 of NC_069424.1, forward strand.
GGTGGGATTGAGTTTGCGCAATAGGTTGATAATAGCAAATTTAAAGGAAATATCGCATGAACTAAATTTAATAACCGAAATGCTGAGGTATGCTATACACTCAAACCCTGAAATTATATTAAATCTAAGTTATTATTACAGTCCCCTAACTTAACTGGTAATCCAACTCTGTATACCCCTATAATGTAGCTAAAGGAAACATTATATGAGCAAGGCTTACCTGAAGTAGCTGGTAGATAGCAGCGAGAGGTACCTGCTGGCCTGGGTGAGGCAGGGATGCTACGCTGTGACAGTCATCAGCCATGGCTTCCCTTCTGGCGGCGCTGAACTCTGGGGCATGAACTCCTCTCCAGCCAACCTTGGTGGACCAAAGTGACAGCACTAGTTCCAAGGTGAACCCCACCAGCTGGTTGGCGCTCACACTCAACGTCAAGCGGTGCTCTCTGTCCAAGTCGTAGGGCTGGAACCTGCACATAATCCAACTCTAGTGAATAATATACAAAAAACACAAACTGCATGTGATTCGTGAAGTTGTAATCGTCCACAATGAAAATAAACAATGTTCTCAAGTATTTTCGTGTATTCGCAGCATCAGGGAGACAAAGGACAATGTGGGAGAGCAAAGGAGATAAATGAGCTGAGGTAGAATAACAGTTCTTAGCCTGTGAAACTTGTCCGTGTAAAAAAATATTACATGTCATTTATGTAAAGCGCTAAACAGTGTAGGTCCGTTAGTGCATGGCGGACTGAAGTCTCGATCCTCCGATATAAATAATACTGGTGAGGTGTTAAATCAAGGCTAGATATATGTAAATAATAATAGAAGTACTGTAGCAAGCTCACTGACTGCTAAGCTGGGAAAATCACAATTACTTATACGGATTTATTGTTATATTATGAATAAAATACTAATGAAATAATTCAACTTTTAATACCCTTGGGGGGATGTCTTGAAGCTAGGGAAGAGCTTTTGTTTCAGGAAAAATGAAGCAGCTATTCTCTTTCTTTGATTAAACTTAACTGCCTCACATTCTCCAGACACTGTATGACCTCTAAGGACATTACTCTTCAAAACATCCACTATAATAAACCTCTCACATATTTTTAGAGTTAAGGTCAGTCTTAGTTTGGACTTTTGAATACTTTTTTAAATGTCCCGTAGCTCGTTCGCTTGCTTGTCACTGCCTCACTCCCACACTGTAGGTCCAAGTTCGAACTTTTCCGACGGCTGGAAAACATTAGGGACGTGTTTTCCATAGGACACTCTGTCCATGTTTCACCATCATTTTAAATGGTCCGGGTTAGTCGACTGGTGTGGGCCATCCTGAACAAAGCTGACAATTTGAAATTTACTTACGTAAAGTTTTGGTATATGTTTATGTCATTACTGCTGTCTGTTATCATCATGTAAAATAGTTGATAGATTTATTATTTTTTGATTATCTGTTATTATTATATTTATTTAAATATGAGAAAAGCGTTTACATCAAGTTCTCCAAGATGTCTACAAAGATGATTAAGCTCATGGAACCCCGTCACTGTAAGTGAATTATGGAAAGAGTATCTTTCGCATGGGTTGGTGTTCATCCGGGTGGATTTTGGTGTACCCAGGGTGCACTGGGTTTCCTACTCCCCGGGGAAGCTCACAGATGTTTACTATTGTCCCCGGGGTGGCATCTTGGTTGTCGAACCAGGGGTGTCTTGGGTTGTCACCGGGGGCGATCTTTGGTGTCACCCGGGGTGGCATCTTTGGTGTCACCCGGGGTGGCATCTTTGGTGTCACCCGGGGTGGCATCTTTGGTGTCACCCCCATGAAATCCAAGGGCTGGGGGATAGGGGTAGTAAACTGTAGGTACATCACTGCTGCATGACCAGTGACTAATGTTTAGCAATGAGATCGTTTAAAGGTCATAAACCGAACTTTATTAATGATAAATAATCGTAGTAATATTTTTTTTTTTTTTTTATTTTTAATATTGAGGAAACATAAACTCAAACACCACTTTGAGTACACCAACAGATTCTACATTTATTCATCTTCAACAATGAAAAAAAAAACTTGGAAAATAAAGAGAAAAACTAGTTCCAATTTAACCTTGAGTACAGATAGCATCTCAAAGAATTTGATATTTCATTTCCTTGCTTCAATCCTGCAAAATCATCTATCACATCATCAAAATCAATGATTTTCCCTATATAGGCCTATTTGGACAATGTAATCCTATAATAGGCTAAATAGAAACGAAGGATTTTTCTCTTAGGTTGCTGCAGCATGGTTTTGGTCATTAGTACTCACCTAGTTGAGGTTGCAGGGGTCGAGTCCAAGCTCCTGGCCCCGCCTCTTCACTGATCGCTACTAGGTCACTCTCCTTGAACCGTGAGCTTTATCATACCTCTGCTTAAAGCTATGTATGGATCCTGCCTCCACTACATCGCTTCCCAAACTATTCCACTTCCTGACTACTCTGTGGCTGAAGAAATACTTCCTAACATCCCTGTGATTCATCTGTGTCTTCAACTTCCAACTGTGTCCCCTTGTTGCTGTGTCTCATCTCTGGAACATCCTGTCTTTGTCCACGTTGTCAATTCCTCTCAGTATTTTATATGTCGTTATCATGTCTTCCCTATCTCTCCTGTCCTCCAGTGTCGTCAGGTCGATTTCCCTTAACCTCTCCTCGTAGGACATACCCCTTAGCTCTGGGACTAGTTTTGTTGCAAACCTTTGCACTTTCTCTAGTTTCTTTACGTGCTTGGCTAGAAATGGGTTCCAAACTGGTGCCGCATACTCCAATATGAGCCTAATGTACAGTGTACAGGGTCCTGAACGATTCCTTATTAAGATGTCGGAATGCTGTTCTGAGGTTTGCCAGGCGCCCATATGTTGTAGCAGTTATTTGGTTGATGTGTGCCTCAGGAGATGTGCCTGGTGTTATACTCACCCCAAGATCTTTTTCCTTGAGTGAGGTTTGTACTCTCTGGCACCCTAGACTGTACTCCGTCTGCGGTCTTCTTTGCCCTTCCCCAATCTTCATGACTTTGCACCTGGTGGTGTTGAACTCCAGGAGCCAATTGCTGGACCAGGTCTGCAGCCTGTCCAGATTTCTTTGTAGTTCTGCCTGGTCTTCGACCGAATGAATTCTTCTCATCAGCTTCACGTCATCTGCAAATAGGGACACTTCGGAGTCTATTCCTTCTGTTATGTCGTTCACAAATACCAGAAACAGCACTGGTCCTAGGACTGACCCCTGTGGGACCCCGCTGGTCACAGGTGCTCACTCTGACACCTCGCCACGTACCATGACTCGCTGCTGTCTTCCTGACAAGTATTCCCTGATCCATTGTAGTGCCTTCCCTGTTATCCCTGTCTGGTCCTCCAGTTTTTGCACTAATCTCTTGTGTGGAACTCTGTCAAACGCCTTCTTATAGTCCAAGAAAATGCAATCTACCCACCCCTCTCTCTCTCTTGTCTTACTTCTGTCACCCTGTCATAGAACTCCAGTAGGTTTATGACACAGGATTTCCCGTCCCTGAAACCATGTTCGCTGCTGTTGATGAGATCATTCCTTTCTAGATGTTCCACCACTCTTCTCCTGATAATTTTCTCCATGACTTTGTATACTATGCATGTGAGTGACACTGGTCTGTAGTTTAGTGCTTCATGTCTGTCTCCTTTTTTAAAAATTGGGACTACATTTGCTGTCTTCCATGCCACAGGCAATATCCCTGTTTGGATACATGTGTTGAATATTGTTGTTAGGGGTACACATAGCGCCTCTGTTCCCTCTCTCAGGACCCGTGGAGAGATGTTATCTGGCCCCATTGCCTTTGAGGTATCTAGCTCACTCAGAAGCCTCTTCACTTCTTCCTCGGTTGTGTGCACTGTGTCCAGCACTTGCTGGACACAGTACACACTTCTGTCTCCTCTGTGAACACTTCTTTGAATCTCATGTTGAGTTCCTCAACATGAGATTCACGGTCGTTTCTTGTTGTCTCTCCTCCTTCCTTCCTTAGCCTGATTACCTGGTCCTTGACTGTTGTTTTCCTCCTGATGTGGCTGTATAACAGCTTCGGGTCAGATTTGGCTTTCGCTGCTATGTCGTTTTCATATTGTCGTTGGGCTTCCCTTCTTATCTGTGCATATTCATTTCTGGCTCTACGACTGCCCTCCTTATTCTCCTGGGTCCTTGCCTTCTATACTTCTTCCATTCCCTTGCACACTTGATTTTTGCCTCCCTGCACCTTTGGGTGAACCATGGGCTCAACCTGGCTTTTTCATTATTCCTGTTACCCTTGGGTACAAACCTCTCCTCAGCTTCCTTGCATATTGTTGTTACATATTCCATCATCTCATTTACTGGCTTCCCTGCCAGTTCTGTGTCCCACTGAACCCCGTTCAGGAAGTTCCTCATTCCCGTGTAGTCCCCTTTCTTGTAGTTTGGCTTCATTCGCCCGGGCCTTCCTGCTTCCCCCTCCACTTGTAGCTCTACTGTGTATTCGAAGCTTAAAACCACATGATCGCTGGCCAAGGGGTCTTTCATATGTGATGTCCTGAATATCTACACTACTCAAGGTGAATACTAGGTCCAGTCTTGCTCGTTCATCCTCTCCTCTCTTGTTGTGTCCTTTACGTGTTGGTACATGAAGTTTTCAACTACCACCTCCATCATCTTAGCCCTTCATGTATCTTGGCCCCCATGTGGCTCCAAGTTCTCCCAATCGATTTCCTTGTGGTTAAAGTCACCCATGATTAGTAGCTTTGCCCTGCACGCATGAGCCCTTCTGGCCACTGCAGCCAGTGTATCAACCATTGTTCTATTGCTCTCATCATACTCTTGCCTTGGCCTCCTGCTGTTCTGTGGTGGGTTATATATCACTGCAATTACCACCTTGGGACCTCCAGACTGAAGCGTTCCCGCTATGTAATCACTTGCTTCTCCACTGTCTCCTCTCTCTCCAGCTCATCAAAATTCCATCGGTTTTTGATCAGCAGTGCCACTCCTCCACCCCCACCTATTCCCTCTGTCTTTCCTCAGGATCTGGTATCCCGGTTGGAAAGATGGCATCTGTTATTTACCTGTAAGCTTGGTTTCTGTGTGAGTTATGATGTCCGGTAATGTTTCTTTGACTCGTGCCACTCCTCCCACTTATTTGTTATTCCATCAGCATTTGTGTACCATACCTTCAGTTTCTTCTCCAACACTGGTTTGGGGGGCCTGTGAGGGTGGGGGACCTGGTAGTGTACTGTGGGATTCTATAGCTGAGTGTTGGGTGGGAGCTGTATGTATTGTAGTTTGTGTTGGGATGGTGTGATAGGTTGTGGGGTTCTGGGGATGGTTCTGTATGTGCTTGCCCTTGTTGCTCTGCCCTGCTCTGATTGACCTCTGCTGGTTCCATCCTTGTCTCCCTTCTTAACTCCTTTCACTTTTGTGTCCTCTCCCTCAGCTGCTGTCGTTCTGTTTGTGTTTTGTCTCTGTCTATGAACACCCTCTTGTATTCTGCTGAGTACTTCAACCGTGGTTTCTCTTGGAGGATCCTGTTCTGCACTGTTTCTGTCCTGAAAATCAGCTTGATCGATCGTTTTCTCCCCTTCAAGTACCCCCCTATTCTCTGAAAATTTACAATCTCGTCCATGTCTTCTTCACCTATTTCTGTGATGATGTTCTCAATCTCCTTTCTTTCTGCCTGCCGTCTTTCAGTGTGTCCTTCCCTCGCTCTCCTGATACCTTCTTTAGAGGCTCTATGGTGTCACCCCCTAAATGGTGTCACCCGGGCGGCCCGCCCCCCGCCTCCTCCTTACGATGCCCCTGTATGGAAATCACTAATGATCCCAATGGAAATAAGTTGCTAGCATGCCTAGGCATGCTAGTGGCCTTCTTTGTAATTAATATTTTATAACATGTAAACCACACATTGTAAGCTTTACAAGGAAATAAAGATTTTGATTTTTTGTTTGATTAAATAAATTTACTCATGTTTCCAGTCACCCAAAAAGCGATCCTTGGTTCTTTGGGATATGAGTTGAACCCTCCACTACTGAGGTACAAACTAATTTTAATAGCAAATTCATTTTAACAAGTAAATAACAATGACAAAAATATTTCATATTAAGCATTAAATCCATTTGGGTCATTGAACGCAGTCTTTATTTTGCATCCCATGCCATCCTGATCTGATCCTTCGCCTGCTAAGCGCCAGACACACTTTCTATTTATACTCGCCTAGATCAACAACGCCGTATAAGTAAGTTTATTCAAGTACAGGTACACATAAATACAGTTACATAATCATACATAGCAGCATATGTGTAGATTACCAAAGATAACCCAAGAAAGTCAGACATAAAAAGAGACATAGAGTACACATACCATGGGTTGTTCTCTGCCTGCTCGAGTAGATGAAAGTAGTGCTGCTGACGATTGACAATAGCATAGATGGTGAGGATTACAGCCAAGACTGTGATGACGAGGCTCACCACTGATGACACCAGGAAGGTCTTAATGGTGAAGTTCTTATACCAGAGACGGTGGGCGATGAGGCCCGAGATTCCGCAACACATGGTGGACATCCCAGACCACACGCCGGCCCCAGACCAACACGTCTCAGGCTCCACCCAAGAACCTGCCAAAGACGGATCAAGGTAAGTGTACAATATTTCACGAGGCACTAAACCCGTGTGGGTCATTCATCGTTCGCTAGTTGTGGTTTGATCTATGCCCAAGCAATGTTTGTGATCGTTCTCATTCCTATTCTGTCAACAACTTGCATGCAGCATTACTTTAATTTAAAAAATGGGATGTACTCTGGGTAAGCATTCTGAAAGCATTACAGTTTGACGAGTCTAGCAGTAATGTAAAGCCCGTAGTATTTAGACTGCATAATTTCTGGCATACTATGGCAATTAATTACTCAGTTTGAGCCTCAGTGTTATGAATGGTGCCGTATATTGTATTTTAAGTTGTCAATTCATGGTCGAAATTATTTAGCTTTAAGTTTTTCATATTTAGTATGCGGCAGCATTCACGTACGAGACTGATGCGTGCTTAATTCAAGTAATAATAATAACTTTATCAAGTGACAATTTCGTGGGTTATTCTCTCTGATACATCGAAACTACCTCACGGTAATATTGGCAATTTTTATATTAGGCAAGAAAGAATGATTCAGCTTACCTACTTAATTAAGTATTTTTCGTACATGGAATTGAAGAGCTTCGTCACCCATGAAGTGCGTGAGATTGTCTTAACAGAGCATGACGCTGGTTTACACGCCTGGCTGATGTGCAACTATATGAGACTTCGCTACCATGAATCTACCTGGAGTTCATTACCTTGTTAACTTGTTCATGATTGTGACCAGACCTACCTAGATTTTATTACCTTGTTAATTTGGTCATGATTGTGACCAGATCTACCTGGAGTTCATTGCCTTTGTGCCTTGTTCAGCTATCAAAACTTTGAGGCCCAGTCCCTGGACCCATTATGTACCTCTGTAATACCCACAGGATGGGTATGGGGTGCACAATAAAGATATTAAACTGAGTGTGATATTATGTGAGAAGTTACTTTCAAGGATTCTGTTTGGAAAATTAATGTTGTTTTGATGGGTGACCTGTAGCCTAGTGGTGGAGCATTAGTCACAGCTGAAAAGACCCCAGCTGGTCTCCTTACGCCTAATACCATGGTTCATCTATACTTTATTGGGGAAGGGGTTCCTTGATATTAGTGAAGGATTCTTGATGCAAATAATTGGAGCTATCCACCCCTTCCTCGGACCAAACCTTATTGTCTCCCATTTCCCGGGCAATTATGACCCTTACGTGTTGAGTGCTTTTCCTTGAATAGGATAATAATAATAATAATAATAATAATAATAATAATAATAATAATAATAATAATAATAATAATAAAAATATTAATAATAATAATGTTTGCCTAACGGGTATTCGTCAACTGTTGTGGTTTGGCATACTTTAGGGCAATATAAATTAAATTGGGCTGAGATTTAAAATGAGCTGAGGTAGGATAACAGTTCTTAGCCTGTAAATAGAAATGTATAATCAAATAAGTGTGTTCTAACAACAATCCTTCACAAGACAACAATGTACCTGTGAAGCACATCAGTGTGGTTGCTTCATCGACCGTGCAGGTGACTCCTGGTGGATTTTTTTTATACTAGTGTGAAAGAACCTTACAAGTAATTTCTCGTCTGTGCACAAGCGGTATCCATTAGCTCAATTTATACAATATTTTTTTTTTTTAGGTTGAGATGATAAAAACCTTCGCTATTTTTTTAATCTTAATTTACAGTTAGATAACATTCAGAGAAAACTGTTCTGTGTTGGTTATTTAAAGAGGCTGGGAAGATGGTGAATAAATTTGAGGTAGATAGATGGTGAGACGTTCCAGGAAGAATTAGAGGGTGTGAAGGAGGTTTTATGAGGTATATGATCTAACAGACACGTGGGAGCCTATTAGATAGATAAGTATGATGGAAGTAGAGGTGTTGTTAGATTCATGGAAACCGGATAACTGGACTAAAGTTTTGGAGGTGGAAGTTCAGTGCCTGCACCCTGAAGGAAGAGTGAGGAATGTTACGGCTCGAATTTAAACTGGGATGTCCGTACACAACTAGGGAATAAATAATTTGATAAATATATTTTAGTTCTCTGGGTCATATTGATTTAGTTGGAAAATGGTTAGGGACTGTACGAAGTGGATTTTTTTATTCTTTACTGCCTAGAGCTAAACCCGTGTGAGTCTTTCAGGGCAAAGAGTAGTGGAAGCTCGATCCTCCATCAGTTATTAGCTAGACAGACGCGCTACCTAACTGTAGTCTCCAGGACTTTGTTCCAGCAGAAGACTTTAATGACGAGTGTCCAACCAAGCTTATACGACGCCATCTATTTGGATAATTCACACCGTTTGTGGGAAGTTCACACCGTCTTTGTGAAGTTCACACCTTGTCTATGAATTTCACACCGTCTTTGTGAAATTCACATCGAGCTGGTGAAGGTTACGCCATGTGGGAAGTTCATCCCGTGTATATGTATTTGTGGCATTATGTGGAAGCAAGATCTACCTTGACCAAAATATGTAGTCGAAACTGTTCAAAAAATACAACGATCTTTAATTAATTATCAGATAGGAATGTAGGTATAACCACAGTCAGGAAACCTGAAGTGACCGGATCCATCAACAAGTAAACTACAGTTAAAAACAATGCACCTTAAGTCAAGTCTAGTGCAGATGTGTGGTCATGAGAGGTGCTAAGGTTATTGTCCAGTACTAGACACTATGGTTGTATAGTACGATGATTATATGATATCCAACATATAATTGATCGGTGCCACACACACTATGGTTGTATAGTACGATGATTATATGGTGTCCAACACATGACTATATAATGTCAGACATCATCAAAGTACAGTGGGCGCAACACCCTGACTGTACGGTACCAGACATACTGTAATAATTGACCGTCTCATGGCCTTTGCCACAGCACGTCTTTTCAATAACTGTCACACAATTCAGGTAGTGTCATATTAGCAAGAGCATCACGTACGCAATTACGCCATGACCTCGAAGGCAACAAAAACCTCCCGCTGTTGGGTCGATCTGCAAATCAAAGTCCAACCTCCGGCTGTTGGGACGAAGTGAAAACAATTACTCTTTCTCCTATCTACACAGCCAACATCTCTGTATTAACATAGAGGGTGGTAGCCCACAAATACTCCAGAAATCCACTAATTGATTTCATAATGTGTGTTGTCATAACGTAAGAGTAATGTGGGTCAAAATTAGATTGGGAGAATGCTAGCGAATTTGAGCTTCCCACGTGTTCTCATCGGCAAGAACGGTCAACAAACGATACCCGCACCGATGAACAACACGCAGTCAGCTTAACCTAACCGATGACTGGGAAGTTGTTGTAAGCCTAGCAACACGGATGATAGAGTTCTCGTAGCTCAACAATGCGGATTATGGAGTCTTAAGCCTAGCAATACAGATGGAGTTGTTGTAAGCCAAGCGACACGGAAGACGGAGCCGCAGACGTAAGCTGTAATAGAGACAGACATGGATGAATGAGGCGCAGGATCACATCTTATCATATATATACATGCACGTACTAGTGATCACGTCTCCACCGTTAACCTCACTAGTGACAACGGCAAGCAGCGAGGCTCGAACGCAGCTTGATAATTCAGTAACATATTTTACAGCGGTGTAGTTTTACGATTTCGAATTAGATTAGATTTTGCCACCGAAGTGGCTAGTTTATTGTGCATCCCATATCCATCCTGTGGACGGTAGCGCAAGAACATATGGATACACAAAAGGCCTAGGAACTAGGCCCCAAAAGGGTTAACAGATGTACATATGGATTTATATCTACATATCTACAGTTCATTTATCTACGACAAGCAAATTTAGGAAATTTGCTTATTATATCTGGTATCTTATTTTCATTAATAAGATATCTTGACATGTCACATAGGTTATTATACTGTCTCTGCATTCCTCAATAAGTGGACAATTACGAATCAAGCGCTAATACTGGCCACAGCCAATGGACAAGGGTCAGAGCAATAAAAGAAGATCCAGTAACCAGCTAAGGACTCCTAACATCAAAGGTGAGAGCAGTAAAAACACGAGGAAAACTTGTGGTACTGCCAGCCAGGACACAACCCTCATCACCCACCGGCACCACCACAACACATGACAGACAACAACAAACATGGCTGCTGCCACAGTCCAAGATAACTCCTTCCCAGTATTTGATGTCAAGAAGATCACCGACCCAGAAATAGCTAAACTCCTTACGATTCAGAACCAAACGATCCCCAAAAACTAACTCAAGAAATGCAGGAACTAAAAGCTAGCAATGCAGATTACCTCAACAAGATCACTGCTCTAGAACATAAACTAGACACTCTGGAACAACAAAGCAACACCCACACCCAGTCCCTAGACACTATCAACACTCTAAAAGACCAAGTCGCCCTACTTACTACCAACATTACAGAGGAAAGATCAAGAGTGGACCAACAACTTGCCAATGTCATAACCAACTTCCAAGACCATAATGACCAACAAAAGCTATCTGACGCTGTTGTAGTTAACAGCAAACATCTCCCAGCCACAGTCACCCAAGAGACCTGCATGGAGACCACCCTACAGCTTATCAAGGACCACCTTCGCCTTAACATACGTAGTGATGACCTAAAGGATTGCAAACTGATGGGCTACCAAGCAGGTAAAAAAACAGTGCTGTTAAAATTCCAAACTAGCCTACAAAGAAACAACCTACTAAAAACATCTATTTCTATGAAAACTGATGTTTACGTCAATGAGTGCCTTACCAAAACAAGACAAAACCTTCTTTATCGGCTAAGAAAATTACGCTATGCCCAAAAAATCCACCAGTGCTTTGTGAGGGATGAAAAAATCGCAGTTAGGAAACAGCCCACTGGGAAGAGAACTTCATCTCTACAGAACATGACCTTAAAACATTCTAAGTGAGGATGGACTAACAGAATCAGATTAAAGTGCAGATAATACCCACAGTCCACAGTTAGTGTTATATTGTCATAAATTTGTGCCCCCCTAAAATTCTAATACCCCAAACTACTTTTGATTGTCATTGTTGTATTCAACGACCATTCTACCTCATAGTCTTAATTTGTTTAATATCTACAGAATCTATCTCTTTTTTTACAACTTACCGCATCACTGTTCCATCTTATTTTATTATAAACTAGCCTTTAACTTGTCCTCAATAATTCTACCTCACTTTAAGAAATACTCAATTGCCCAATTTTATTCTAAAATCCCTATTATTGCCCAATTTTGCTTTAAACTATATTGATCAAATTTAATTGTAAACTTCTTTTTTGACCATTTTTATTCTATACTTTTTTTAAACTAGTATTTTCAACTACAACTTTTATATTATCCTGTCTACCATCTTACTAGCATATTATAACCAAGTCATTGCCATTTTTATTTTTATCATTTTTTTATTATTATTCTTTTGCTACCTTAACTTGTGTATTTTATCCTGTCAATTTAAATCTAGTTATACTCTAATTCTTGTAAACAACTTATATAAGACCTTAGTGCAATTACAATTGAGAGTCTTGTGCCTTTTTTATATTATTAGATTAAACTCAGTTGTACTATAGTCAATACCAAATTCATTATATTAGACCATAGTGCAATTACTAGTGAGAGACTGGTGCTATTTTTAATTTGTATTTTTATATTATTAGATTAAATCTAGTTGTACTATAGCTCATTCTAGCTCAAAACATAGACTCCACAAAAGTCATTATATTAACCTTAGTGCAATTACAAGTGAGAGTCTTGTTCTTTTTTTAAATTTGTATTTTTATATTACTAGTTTATACCTAGTTGTACTTTAGTTCGTTCCAGCACAACACATAGACAACATCAACTTCATTATGTGTACTAGTGACTATACTCTATATGACCAAAATACTCTAGCTATATACTTATCCAAACTTCCCACCACTTACAGATATCAGTACTAGAACTCAACACACAACTCAGGATATAAATAACCATAATTTAAACCTAGAAGATGATTGATTACGTTGACCCTGATCTAAACCTCCATAATCTGACACCCAATCAAAACCTATTGGAAAGTAAATGCCTTTATTACACAGCAACACAAGCCAGCACTATCCTAAACAATGCTAAAAGTCTATCAGTACTTAACTACAACATCAGGTCCTTAAGCAAACACTATGATGACCTCCTGGCACTCCTTGAATCACTAAAGACACCCTTCTCCTGCATTATTCTTACTGAGACCTGGCTTAAGCAGGACACAATAGATATCTACCCTCTACCAGGATACACAGCAATTCACAACTGCAGACCAAACCAAGTTGGGGGTGGTATCGCAATTTATTACTCTAACCAATTATCTTGTATTAGCACCACTTGCTTTAGTGATGAATATGGGGAATAACATTTTTGCAATTTTACTGTAAAAAAACCTTAAGACCCCTATAACAATCGGTGCCATTTACCGGATACCTCACACAAACATCCCAAATTTCAGTGAGAAATTAAAGTCACTAATAACAAACAGACAAATGAATAAGCACCACCTTCTCTTAGCTGGAGACTTCAACATCAACCTTGGCTTACTAGATGATCAGCCTGTAACTGATTTCATCAACAATATGAACAACACACTTCTCATACCAACAATAACTAAACCAACCAGGCTCATCGAGACAAGTGCAACCATAATAGACCACATATGGACCAATATACTAGCCCCCCTTAAATCAGGGATAATCACAGATAGCACTACAGACCACTACCCTACCTTCCTCCTGACAAACATTAGTAAACCACCACTTGAATTCAACAAAGTCTCATTTAGACTCCATGACGAGGCCTCAATAAGGAAGTTCACAGCTGACCTAGAGATTGTTGACTGGCCTACAGAATTCTCCAAGGCCAATGGTATTGATGACTGGACAGACATTTTCCTTAAACAAATTACTTAGACTATACAACAAACATTGTCCTATAAAAACGAAACAGATCACAAACAACGGCTTGGTTGCCATGGGCTAACCAGTACCATCTGAAATCCATTGACAAGAAACACCAATATGAAAAGCAATATAGACAGGGCTTAATACACAAAGATATTCTTAAACACTATTCATCAGTTCTCACCAAAGTAATAAAGAAAGCCAAACAACTAAAACTACTCAGTAGATTCACAGACACTAGAGGAGATATAAAAAAAGACCTGGAAAACACTCTCTCAGATTCTGGGGACCTACAAACTGAAAAAAAACCAAGAATATTGTCCTAACTAAGGGAAACACCACTACATCCCACTGACACAGCTAACAAGATAAACGACTTCTTCTCAACCATGGATCTAATCTCGCCAATAAAATCCCACATACCAATGCCCATGCCGGGGGCTACCTAGATGGGAATTTCCCAAATTTCTTCTATTTTTGCACCAACTGAGCCCTCGGAAGTCACCGAGATTATAAAGTCACTTAAAAACAACTCAGGGAATCTGTCTAATGTCCCACCATTACTGTACAAGCGACGGCCCAATCCTTTCGCATGCTATTTCATTACTTTTTAACAAGTCACTAGAAACTAGCACCTTCCCCAAACACTCAAGATGGCAAGGGTTACACCAATACATAAAAGGTGGTGACCCTACAGACTTAAACAAAATATAGGCCAATATCAAACTTACCATTGCTATCCAAAATCTTTGAGAAACTCATGCACAGGAGACTATATTCATTTATAACACACAAAACATACTCAACCCCTGCCAATTGGATTCAGGAAAAATAAAAGCACTAATGATGCAATCATAAAAATGCTAGACTGCTTTACACAGCATTGGAAAATAAGGAATATCCACTAGGAAATTTTTATTGACCCAAGAAAAGCTTTTGACGCAGTAGACCACGACATCCTACTCCACAAACTTGACCATTACGGTATAAGAGGCCATGCGCTTGCTTATTTCAAATCTTACCTTACTAATAGGTATCAGTATGTCACCATTAAAGACAGCATCAACAACACGGCCACTTGATACTGGAGTTCCGCAGGGAAGTGTCCTTGGCCCTGCTCTTCCTCATATACATCAATGATCTTCCAAACGTATCCCAACACCTGAAACCCCTTCTCTTTGCTGACGACACGACTTATGTCATCTCTCACCCTAATCTTGCCACCCTCAACACCATTGTTAACGAGGAGCTGATCAAAATATCGACTTGGATGACAGCCAATAAACTTACGCTTAACACTGACAAAACCTACTATATTATGTTTGGTAGCAAAAGCAGGAGATGCACAAATTAACATTTAAAATCGACAACACTCTAATTACCAGACATAATGAGGGCAAATTCCTAGGCCTATACCTTGACAACAACCTGAATTTCAGCACCCATATCCTAACACATAACCAAAAAAGTATCCAAAACGGTTGGGATCCTCTCCAAGATACGATACTACGTGCCGCAAACTGCCCTTATCACACTATACCATTCACTTATATATCCATACCTCACCTATGCTATTTGTGCTTGGGGATCAACTGCAGCAACACACCTAAAGCCAATAATAACCCAACAAAAAGCTGCAGTAAGAATAATCACTAAATCCCATCCCTGGCAACACACCCCCCCCACTCTTCATAGATCTAAACTTACTCCCTGTTCAGTACATCCACATTTACTACTGTGCAATCTACATCTACAGGACCTTAAACTCCAATATCAACCTTGACCTAAAACGCTTTCTTGATAGTTGTGACAGAACCCACAGGCATAACACCAGACACAAACATGTCTACGACATTCCCCGTGTCCGACTAAACCTTTACAAAACTTCAATGTATGTCAAAGGCCCTAAAATCTGGAACACCCTACCTGAGAACTCTAGAACTGCAGACACATTCATCACCTTCAAAACTACCATTAGAAAACATCTTATCTCCCTGATACATCCCATCAACTAACTACACGAATACCACCTGGTGGTTCACACTTACTCTCACTCACCCATTTGACCATAAACAGAAATTTTAATCTCAATCTTAAAATAATGAATCCTATGATACTCCAATACTGAAACTATGTACTGTGCCAAAACAAAAGCATTCACATTGCTAAACTCACAAACTAGTATTTAGTCACTTAGCCATAATACCAACTTACCTCATAATTTGTAATATTTTAAAATAAAGAATTAAACTAAGTCTGCCCGAAATGCCTAGCCATGCTAGGCGTTCTAGTGGTACACTCTGTAATCATTATTTAACTACATGTAAACCACACAACAACCAAATTCTGTAAATTCAACATTGTAATCTTTATAGAGAATAAACTTTGAATTTGAATTTGAATTTGAATTTGTACGTCAACACCTTGCAGGTATTGCCTCGTTTGTGTACTGTGACAGCGACTAACTCCTAGGTACCCATTTACTTCTAGATTGTTATAATATTCGCCAGGACAGAGTCTAGACCTGTTCACTTGTTCAGTGAACAGTGGCAGCAACTGTAAGATTGGTCCGTAAGTCTCAAGTAGCCCACGGATTAAACTTGGGTCCTACCCATTGTTATTCGAACGGTGTCATGTTGATCTATGCTGTTGAACTGAGAATACAATTCAAAATTAAAGCACTCTCTTTGACAAAGAACCGAATAAGCGAATTAAAGACAGTCAAGAAAAAGCAAAGTTATCGCTGTTTCACATTTTTTTCCCGATGTTTGGATCGACTAATTAAATCCTGAGAACATAATCACGGATTAAGTTTTTTTTTCCGTTGTTACAACTAGTTAATTTGCGTTAACCCAACATTATCTAGCCTAACATAACCCAATTATTCTAATCTCAACTTAACTTAGTCAAACCTAGTTTAGCGTAGCCTAACTTTGCCCAACCTAACCTAAACTGACTTAATCTAACGTAAAGTATCGTACATACAAAGGATTGCTATAATACGAAGAGTGGAAAACCCACGATGTCCCCTAGTTAAAGTTGGACTCTACGTCTGTTACTGTCAAACAAGATGTATCTTGGTAGAATTACCGATAATATGTTAGTTATAAGAACACATGTGCAACTAATGTAACACTTTATTGTGGCAAGTTGGGTTGACAAAGCTCCTGGACAACGAAACATTACCACAATACAGTCTCATTAGTTGAACACGTATTCTTCTACCTAACAAGATGTAGTTTCTTGTGTGTGTTGTGTCAACGGCGGCGTGTTATTATCTGGGAGGCAAAATACGAAGTCCATTACATTAATGTGTCCTAACTAGAAGACCGCCAAACAATGCTGGCTGGTCTGTAATGAGAAGTTACCCATGCAGTTACTTCCGGCAATTATAAAAGCATCTGTTATATGTATGTATAATTACCCATTTGTGATTATCCCAATAATTACAGCAGTGCATATAGCTCGTAGTTAACAGCTTCAATTAACTTAGTGTAGAATATTGTAACAGTGCCTGCCACAACCACTGAAAACTACTTCTAAACAAGCACAGTCCGACTTAATATTTAATATGGTCTGTTCTTATACATTTTGAATTTGTGATATTTTCTTAGTTTTTCTTGTTAGCTGCACTAGACTAGACTTTACTAAGAAATAACGCAAATTTTTCGTCTCACTGGAATGGAGGCCCTTTTCAGGTCTTCAAAATATTAGCGATATCTCTTACGATGTAATGTTAATTATTCCACTACTTTCCTCAAGTCATTTTACGTGTAGTTGAATATCTCTTTTCTGCTGATTGCCAACGAAAGCATTTACGGTACCCTAATCTTTTAGTAATCTATATTTCTTAACTGTGTCGTGTATTAAGTTTCGTGTATTTTTAATGTTTTCTACTGATTTTTTTCTTTTTGTTGTACTTATTAAAATTTAGGTCTAATGTTTATTAGGATATCATTTTGACATTTTATATTAATCTCATTTTTAAACTTTCTCAAAAGTTTGTCAGTATTGTAGTGCACAGTTTAAGTGACTTTTCTGTTTATTGTATATTTTTCAAGGTACAATGTGTGGTGTGTAGTTGAAAAGATTGTAGGTATTGGGGGGGTCGAGGTGGAGTGCTGTGATAAATTGTATCGGAAATGTAAGGGAGGGAGAGGATGAGGTGCGGGGTTGTTGGTGGTATCCTGGTACTGCAAGAGGGTTACTGATCTGTATGTCCCGTCTCTCTTCCTTGTGATCTGTCCCATTGTGGTTGAGAAACTGCTCTGGTGACATTTCTTTCTTGAATGTGTATGTGTGTGTACTCATCTAGTTTGTGGTTGCAGGGGTCGATTCATAGCTCCTGGCCCGCCTCTTCACTGGCCGCTACTGGGTCACTCTCCCCGCACCATGAGCTTCATCATACCTCCGCTTAAAGCTATGAATGTATCCTGCCTCCACTACATCGCTTCCCAAACTATCTGACTTCCTGACTACTCTGTGAATGAAAGAAAATGCTTCCTAGAATCCCTGTGATTCAACTGTGTCTTCACTTCCAACTGTGTCCCCTTGTTGCTTGTCCCATCTCTGGAACAATTTGTCTCTGTTCACCTTGTCTATTCCTCTCAGTATTTTATATGCGTTTTTATGTCTTCCCTTATCTTTCCTGTCCTCCAGTGTCGTCAGGTCGATTTCCCTTAACCTCTCCTAGTAGGAATTACCCCTTAGCTCGGACTAGTCTTGTTGCAAACTTTTGCACTTTCTCTAGTTTCTTTACGTTGCTGGCTAGATGTGGTTCCAAAAATGTGCCGCAGTTCCAGTCTGGAGGCCCTAATGCACAACCCACTAGCTGTAAAGAGGGTCCTGAACGATTTCCTATTAAGATGGCGGAACGCTGTCTTAGGTTTTGCAGGCGCCCATTGCTGCAGAGTTATTTGGTGATTGTGCCTCAGATGTGCCTGGTGTTATACTCACCCCCAGTTCTTCTTCCTTGTATGAGGTTTGTAGTCTCTGGCTCCCTAGACTGTACTCCGTCTGCTGGTCTTCTTTCCCCTTCTTATTTTTTTTTTTCCAATCTTCATGACTTTGCACTTACTGGGTTGAACTCCAGGAGTCAATTGCTGGACCAGCCTGCAGCTGTCAGATCCCTTTGTAGTTCTTCCTGGTCCTTCGTCGATGGAATTTTCTCATCAAACTTCACATCATCTGCAAATTGGGACACTTCGTAGTCTATTCTTCTGTCATGTCACAAGTCTAGGTCCTAGGACGGTCCTAGGACTTACCCCTGTGGAAACCCCACTCAACACAGGTGCCCACTCTGACACCTCGTCGCTTACCATGACTCGCTGCTGTCTGTCCTGACAGGTATTCCCTGATCATTGTAGTGCCTTCCCTGTTATCCCCGCTTGGTTCTCCAGTTTTTGCACTTATCTCTTGTGTGGAACACTGTGTCAAACGCCTTCTTACAGTCCACGAAAATGCAATCTACCCACCCTTCTCTCTTCCCCCCCCCCCCCCCTCCGTAAATACTCAGCCCCTCTAGCCATCCCCTGTCCATATAACTCCCCGCCGTAGGGTTGGACACAGAATTTCCCGTCCTTGGAAACCGTGTTGCTGTTGTTAAGCTCATTTCTTTCTAGGTGTATCCACACTCTTTGATACTCTTCTCCACGACCTTTGAATACTATAATTGTCAGTGATACTGAGCTATAGTTTAGTGCTTCTTGTCTGTCTATTTTTTTTAAAAAAAGGGACTTCGTTTGCTGTCTTCCATACCTCAAGTAATCTCCCTGTTTCGAATAGATGTGTTAAATATTGGTTGTTAGGGGTACACATTAGTGCCTCTGCACCCTCTCTCAGGACCCATGGTGAGATGTATCCGGTCCCATCGCCTTTGAGGTGTCTAGCTAGTCAGAAGCCTCTTCACTTCTCCCTACGGTTGTATGTATTGTGCCCAAACACTTGGTGGTCTACCCCCTCTTCGTCTTTCTGGAGTCCCTTTTGTCTCCTCTTTGAGCACTTCTTTGATCTCATGTTGAGCTCCTCACATATTCCGGCAGTCGTTTTTTTTTTTTCTTGTGATCTCTCCTCCTTCCTTCCTTAGGCCTCCCATTACCTGGTCCTTGACTGTTGTTTTCTGGTGATGGGCTGTACAACAGCTTCGGATCAGATTTGACTTTCGCTGCTATGTCATTTTCAAATTGCCGTTGAGCCTCCCTTAACTGTTGCATAGTTCAATTTCTGGCTCTACGACTGCTTCCTGATTCTCCTGGGGTCCTTTGCCTTCTTTACTTCTTCCATTCCCTAGCCACACTTGGTTTAGGCCCTCCCTGCACCTTTGGGTGAACCACGGCTTCCTGGGCTTTTCAATCATTCCTGTTACCCTTGGGTGCGAACCTCTACTCAGCCTCCTTGATATTGTTGTCATACATTCCGTCATCTCGTTTACTGACTTCCTGCCAGTTCTCTGTCCACTGAAACCCCGTTCAGGAAAGTTTCTTCTTCCCGCGTAGTCTCCGTCTTGTAGTTTGGCTTCATTCGTCCGGCTCTTCCTGTTCCCCTCCACTTTTAACTCTACTGTGTATTCGAATCTTAAAATCAATGATCGCTGTGCCTAAGGTTCTCTTTCATATGGATGTCCTCAGTATCTCAGTTTCGTGGTTCATTCCTCTACTCGGTCTTGGTAGTGTCCTTATGTGTTGTACATGAAGTTTCCAATACCACCTCCATCATCTTAGCCCTCACGTTTTCTTGGCCCCATGAGCCTCCAAGTTCTCCAATCGATTTCCTTTGTGGATATGTAGTCACCCATGATCAAGCTGCTTTGCCCTGCTCGCATGAGACCTTCTTGCCATTCAAGCAGTGTGTCAACATCGCTCTATTACTCTCATCTTTACTCTTGCCGTGGCCTCCTGCTGTTCTGTGGTGAGTTATACATCACTGCTATTACCACCTTGGGACCTCTCCAGACTGAAGCGTTCCCTACTTCGTAATTCTCCTGTTTCTCCACTGTCTCCTCTCTCCATCTCATCAAAATCCCTTCAGTTTTTGACCAGCGTGCACTCCTCCACACCTCTGTACCCTCTGTGTGTGTATCACCTAATTCACCTAATTGTGGTCCCGCCTCTTTCATTGATCGCTATAGGTTCCTCTCTATTCTCTCTGTCTGAGCTTTGTATTACCTCGTCTTAAGGCTATGTATTATGGTTCCTGCCTCCACTACAATCACTTTCCTGACTATTCCACTTCCTGACAACTTATGCTGAAGAAATTACTCCTAACATCCCTTTGGACTCATCTGGTCTTCAGCTTCAATTGTGACCCCTTGTTTCTGTGTCCCCTCTCTGGAACATCCTGTCGCTGTCTCCGCCCTTATCTATTCCGCGCAGTATTTTGTATGTCAATATCATGTCTCCCTGACCCTCCTGTCCTCCGTGTTCGTCAGGTCGATTTCCTCAACCTTTCTTGTAGGACATTTCCCTGAGCTTTGGCGGAACTGCCTTGTTGCAAACCTTTGCACTTTCTCTAAATTTCTTGACATGCATTGACCAGGTATTGTGGGTTGCAAACTGGCGCGTATGTATGTGTGTGTGTGTGTGTGGTGTGTGTGTGTGTAGTGTGTGTGTGTTGGTGTGTGTGTTGTGTGTGTGTGTGTGTGTGTGTGTGTGTGTGTGTGTGTGTGAGTCTCACCTAATTGTACTACCTAATTGTGGCTGCAGGTGTCGAGGCTCGCTCCGGCCCCCGCCTTTCACTGAGTGATACTAGGTATCTCTCTCCCTGCTAAGTTTGTCGTGTGTGTGTGTGTGTGTGTGTGTGTGTGTGTTGTGTGTGTACTCACCTATTTGTACTCACCTAATTGTTACTCACATAATTGTGGTTGCAGGGGTCGAGTCATAGCTCCTGGCACCGCTCTTTGCTGGGATTGCTACAGAGTCCTCTCTCTCCCTACCCATGAGCTTTATCATACCTCGCCTAAAACTATGTTGGTTCTCGCTCACTACGTCACTTTCTAGGCTATTCCGCGGGCTGACTACTCTATGAATGAAGAATACTTCCTAACATCCCTTTGATTCATCTGAGTCTTTCAACTTCCCAATGTGGTGACCTCTTGTGTCTGTGTCCCTTCTCTGGAACATCCCGTCTTTGTCCACCTTATCTATTCGCGCAGTATTTTTTATGTCGTTATCTTTTGTCTCCCTGACCCTTCTGTCCTTTCAGTGTCGTCAGGCGATTTCCTCCAATCTTCTTTCGTAGTAGGACAATCCCTTAGTTCTGGACTAGTCTTGTGCAAACCTTTGCACTTTCTCTATTTTCTTGACGTGCTTGACTAGGTTATGTGTGGATTCCAAAACTGGTGCTGCATACTCAGTATGGGACCTGACGTAAATGGCATACAGAGTCTGAAACGAATCCTTACTGAGGTTTCGGAACGCTATCGTAGGTTTGCCAGGCGCCCGTATGCTGCAAGCCAGCAGTTATTGTTTGATGTGCGCCTCAGGAGATTATTTTTTTTGCTCGGTGTTATACTCACCCCAAATCTTTTTCCTTGAGTGTGGTTTGCGTCTTTGGCCATCTAAACTTTATTGTAGTACTGCGGTCTTCTTTAACTTTCCCAATCATCATGACTTTGCACTTGGCAGGGTTAAACTCAAGGTGCCAGTTGCTGGGCCAGCTTGTAGCCTGTCGGGTCTCTTTTGTAGACCTGCCGATCCTCATCCGATTTGATTCTTTTCATTAACTTACAATTCATCTGCAACAAGGACACTTTTTCTGAGTCTATCCCTTCCGTTATGTCGTTCACATATACCAAGAACAGCACAGTTCCTAGAATGACCCTGTGGAAACCCCCGCTTGTCACAGGCGCCCACTCTGACACCTCGTTCACGTACCATGGACGCGTTGTTGCCTGCCTGTCAGGTATTTTCTGATCATTGCAGTACCTTTCTGTTTAGGGTGTCTGGTCCTCTAGCTTTTTGCAGTAACTCTTGTGGAGGACTGGTCAAGGCCTTCTTGCAGTCCAAAAAAAATGCATAGATCCCACCTCTCTCTCTATTGTCTTACTTCTGTCACCTTGTCATAAAACTCTAGTATGCTTGTGACATAGTTGGATTTCCTTTCCCTGAAACCGTGCTGCCGTTGTCAATTATACCACTTGGGGTTTTTTCCAGGTGCTCCACCACTTCTCCTCCGATGATCTTCTCCATGACTTGCACTATAACGTTAGTGATACAGGTCTGTAGTTTAATGCCTCATGTCTGTCTCCCTTTTTTAGTGTGTGTGTGTGTTGGGACTACATTTGCCATTCTTCCATAACTTCAGGAGTGTCCAGTTTCAAATGATGTGTTGAAGATCTTTGTTAATGGCACACACAATATCTTGCTCCTTCTTTAAGGGCCCACGAAGAGATGTTGTCTGGGTCCCACCGCCTTTGAGGTGTCAAGTTCGCATAGCAGCTTCTTAACCTCCTCTTGGTTATATGTACTCATCCAGCACTAGCTGGTGTACCCCCATGTTCTGATTTCCTGGAGTCCTACTGGTTCCACTGTAAATACTTCCTTTAAATCTCGGTGTTGAGCTCCTTGACATACCTCTCGGTCGTTTCTTGTGAATTCCCCATCCACCTTCCTCAGTCTGATTACCTGGTCCTGACTGCTGTTTTCCTCCTGATGTGGCTGCTACAACAGCTTCGGGTCAGTCTTGACTTTCGATTGCTATGTCATTTTTCATATTGTCGCTGAGCTCCCTTTTATCCCTTCTCTCTCTCTCTCTCTCTCTCTCTCTCTGACCACTACTCTTAGATATATTCTCTCTCCTCTCTCTCTCTCTCTCCCTTCCCCTCTCTCTCTCTCTCTCTCTCTCTCTCTCTCTCTCTCTCTGTGTGTGTGTGTTGTGTGTGTGTGTGTGGTGTGTGTGTGTGTGTGTTTTTTGTGTGTGTGTATATATATATTATTACGTGAATATGTGTGTGTGTGTATGTGCACTAACACCATGGCCCCCCGCTGAAACATGCAGGCACAAGTTGTAATAAAGGACAACAGAACGTGCATCCTCTCAGCTCAGCGCTGTTTCTCAGTGCACAGGTCGAGTGAGAAAGAAAATTGTATAAGTTTAGGATGAGGATGTGGCTTGTCTCACTGGGTCAATAATTAGGGGAGAATTTACAATATTAAGCTTTGCATGAGTGCGAAAAATAAAAATTTATTTAGTCTATCCTACAGCATCTCTCAAGTATAGATTGGTAATTGTGACTTAGCGGAAAGATGTGCTTTTATCAGAGCTGCGAGGAAGGAGTGTGTTGGAAAACAACTTAGTTTACCATGGAAGGATTGTACTCTTTCACTGACTTATAGACCAGGGACGTGCTTTAGTGGACAAAGAAACCAAACGAAAGGTACATTACCCAGGGAAAGCTACATACCAAGGGAAAGGCTACATCACCCAAGGGAAAGGTTACGACACCCAGGGAAAGGTTACGTCACCCAAGTGAAAGGTTACGTACCCAAGGGAAAGGTTAGTCACCCAAGGGAAAGGTTACTCACCAAGGGAAAGGCTACGTTCACCCAATGAAAGGTACATCACCCAAGGGAAAGCTACGTCACCCAAGGGAAAGGCTGCGTCACCCAAGGGAAAGGCTACGTCACCCAAGTGGAAAGTCTACGCCTGTCCAAGGGAATTTCATACAGACACCACTTTCATACCAACTACACCCTCACTTTAACTGCTACATCCCCCACTGTAAATTCTCTTCACCCAATTCAATTCAACTTCACCCACTTTAAATTTACTACCCCCACTTTCAATTCACACTACCCCCCTTTAATTCTACTGTCACCCAAGGAATTTCTTCTACACCCCTTTTGTGTGTGTGTGTCTACCCCCCGTTATTATGAGTCCTTCACCAATTGAAAGCACGATACCCAAGGGATAAGGTACGTCACCCAATTTCCCCTTCCCCCCACCGTCACCAGGAAAAAGCTACGTTCACCCAAGGGAAAGGCTGTACTTACCAAGGGTGTGTGTGTGTACGTCACGCATGGGAAGGTCCTACCCCCCACCCCCCCCCCTCCCGCCTCAAAGACTACGTCACCAAGGGAAAGACTACGTCCCCCCAAAAACCAAGGAAAAAAAGGGTACGTCAAGCGATAATCTGGTTTCCCCCTTTCTTACCACCACATATGGATATCGCGCCAGTATCCCCCCTAGTCCCATTCTACACACTCACAATAGTCCAGAGTGATACCACCAGTCCCCCCAACGCCCCCCCCACCCCCCTCCCTCAAAAGTCGTATTAGTACTACTACTACTACTACTACTATACTACTATCTATAATAATAATAATAATAATTAATAATAATATAGTAATAATAACCAATAACATTAATTATTATCATTAACAATAATACAGAAACAATAACCTAGTGGTACTTACCAAAGAACGCAAGTAGAAAAGAAACAGCTCGAGGATGATGTGAGCAAAGCCAAGTCCGCGGACCAATGAAAGCGATTATTTACCTCTGAAGGCAGGAGGGTGTAGGGGGTGCCGGCAGGGCAGTGGCGCTTGTGTGCCCTCTAGAAAACTTGAATCACAAACACCTGGTTGTGCTGCATCTTTCACGAGAGCGGAGGAGGAGGAGGCTCAGAGGAACGAGTGAAAAGATTGAGAAGGAAAAGGAAGGAAGAAAGGAATGGAGAAGTAACCACGGAGGGCGAGTAGAAAGAATTGATGAAAGTGTAGAAGGAAGGAGAGGAAGATGGTGAATAAATAGTGTCAGTATAATTTGCGAAGATAAATTATTAAGAAGGTCGTAAGCAGAACGCAAAATATGGAATAATGACAACATTGGAATTACTAAAAGGAAAGAGTGAGGACAGCAACATAGGTGATGGAGAAGGAAAGGACAGAGAAGGACAGAGGGAGGGAAGGGTCAGCCAGGACACACAGTGAGTGGGAGAACAAGCAATGGGAGGGCTAAGTAGAGGTCCTGGGAACAGCCGAGGAGTATGCCACCTTACACCGCACTGAGGGCAAAGAGGAGAAGGAGGGAACGACCTGAGAAATCGTGAGTGAGAATCTCTTGCTAAAGTATTGATAAAAGGTCACAGATATGATAATGAATTAGATATATCACTGGCAACATGTGCGTATGTAAAGATTTATTAAGTCAGCGACAGTATTCAATAGGGTAAAGCTTTGAAGAACCAGAATTAAATCCAGGAAAAGTAGTCTAGACAGTGAAAAACAAGATAATATCTGGAGTGAGAATTCAGAAAAATGAATTAAGTTATATCATGTTAAAGGTTAAGTAGGTAAACGTTTGTCAGAAAACAGGGCAAGTTTTTCTGACGCGAGTCTTAGTATATGATGATCGCAGCTGGCGCTTGTGGTCATGTCAAGGTAAGGTATCAGGAGGTGCCAGCTTGATCAGTGAAGTCTGGTGATAAGATGGAGGGCGTAGTAGTATATGGCAGTTGGACTTGGACAGAAGAAAGGATAAAGCAGAAAGATTCAAGGAAGTAGTTTAGTAAACACGAAGCAAGCGACGTCGGGAGGGAGTCTAGGGTTGTTATTCTCACAGATGATAGATTTGACCTGACTTTATGTCTGGTGGACGGCTTCGACCTGGAGTTCCTAATCCACATTACAGGTTCTTTTATCGTTTTGTCATTAATTTTTCCTACGGTCACTAACTCAGGCTAGGAAATTATTCAGTATTCCATATTTTCGTTCAATCACAGAAACTAGTTCTAACACACTTCCATGAACTTTCCAAAGCATTAAACAATCACACCCAGCCCAAGCAAAGCCATGTGTCTATCTTAGCCCACCCCCTCCCCGTCCCCCGGCCCCCCCCCCCCGTACCGCCCCTCTCTAGAGGTCTTGACGTCTCTCATTAGACGACAAAACTGTTCGCTACAGTACTGTAGAAATACAAAAAATTGTATAAATGCATAATGCTAACCATACGTGTATACAGTTTCGGAAGAATATTGGGAGTGAATGCATGGTGAACTCTTCCCGCACCACGTCCACTGTTCGACCCCGGGCCAGACATCACGCTCCTCACCAACCTAACCCACCCACAACCCACCATACCCATCAACCACCCACCCACCAACCCACCCACCCATCCACCCCCCACCCACACACATACACACGTAACCATTTATTGCCAAGAAAAACCGTTAGATTTTGATTTTTTTCTGCTGCTTCTTACATTTAATTTTCAAACTTTTTTTTTTTAAAGGTATTCATAGACAGTATCTGCGAAATCTGAGTTTCTAAGTATGCTAGTTTGTTAAAAGTGCCCGAGTCAATGATTTGGTTTGTACAGTACCAGGTACTTAACCCTTTAAAATGTCCAAACGTAGATCTACTTTTTTTTCAACATGTTGAAAGCATGTAAAAAACGTAGATCTTCTTTTCTTTTTTTTTTACATTGAAAAAGTAGTGTTAAAAAAACTTGATTAACTTTGTTTTTTGTTATATTTGAAAATTGTTAAAAAAACGTAGATCGACTTTTGGAGCGCTTCGGCATTGTGAACGTAAATTTGTTTGGACAGTGTTTAAAGGTTAGGTAGCAAGGTTTGATTTACTGAATCTGAAACGAATACAGTCAGAACGGCTCTTTGCTGTTGTGATTCATCACCGTTCAACTTGACGTAATAAGCTGCTGAGGAGCAGCACACAATCACAGTCACACACACACACTCACACACACACACACACACACACTCACAACACACACACCACACACACACATACACACACACACACACACACACACACACACACACAAACACACACACGGACGAGGGATTCAGGCAGGACTACAAAGAGGAACTGACAGGCTACAAGCCTGGTCCCAGCAAACTGGCTCCTTTGAATTTAACCCTGCCAATTGCAAAGTCATGAAGATTGTGGGAAAGGGCAAAGAAGACCGCAGGACACAATTAGTTTAGATGGCCAAAGACTGCATACTCACTCAAGGAAAAAAGTCTGGGGGTGAGTTGTACACCGAGCATATTTCTCCCTGAGGCGCACATCAATCAGATAACTGCTGAAGCATAGGGCGCCTGGCCTAAACCTACGGATAGCGTTCCGATACTTCCTCAGTAAGGATTCGTTTAAGACTTGTACACATCTACGTCAGGCCCATTATGGAGTATGCCAGCACCAGTTTGGAATCCACACCTAGTCAGCACGTCAGAAATTAGAGAAGTGCAAAGGATTGCAAACAAGACTAGTCCCAGAGCTACGGGATTGTCCTATGAAGAAAGGTTGAGGGCGAAACTGCCTGACGACACTGGAGGCCAGGAGGGTCAGGGGAGACATGATAACGACTATAAAATACTGCGCGAATAGACGAGGTGGACAAAGACGGGATGTTCCAGAGATGGACACGACCACAAGAGGTCACAGTTGGATGTTGAAGACTCAGATGAATCAAAGGGTTGTTAGGAAGTATTCTTCAGTCATAGGAGTAGTCAGGACGTGGAATAGCCTTGAAAGTGATGTAGTGGAGGCGGGAACCATACATAGTTTTAAAGGCGAGGAAGATAAGAGCTCATGGGGCAGGGAGAGGAGATGGCCTAGTTGCAATCAGCGATGAGGCGGGGCCAGGAGCTGTGACTCGACCCCTGAACCAAATTAGGGGAGTACAAATAGGTGAGTACATACTCAGAAGTGAAGAGTCTGTTTAAGCGAGTAGATACTCAAAAAGGGGTTAGGGCCATATAACATTTCTCCATGGGTCCGAGAGGAGGGAAAAGAGGCCACTTTGTGTACCACTAACAAACTATTCTTTCAACCACATTCTATCGAAACGGACGACTTACCGGAAGTATGGAAGACAACAAATGTAAGTCCCAATTTTTTAAAAAAAGAGACAGGACACGAAACTTTAAACTACAGGACCAGAGTGTAAATGACGTATATAGGTAATGCAAGGTCATGGAGAAAAGAAGTTTATCAGGAGAAGAGTGGTGGAGCCCCTAGAAAGGAATGAGTTTTATAAAACGACAGCCAGCCGGTTGCAAAAAGGGAAAAAATCCTGTGTCATAAACCTCTGGAGTTCCAGAACAAGGTGAGGGTTTTTTGTAAGCAAAAGAGAGAGGGGGGGGTTAGACTGCATTTTTTGGACTGAAAGAAGGCGTTTGACACATTTTTCCACACAAAGAGATTAGGCCGAAGCTGGAGACCAGGCGGGGATAACAGGGAAGGCACTACAATGGATCGGGGAATCCCCTGTCAGGAAAGACAACAGGGAGTCTGGTAGTGGGAGGTGTCAGAGTGGGCGCCTGTATCGAGGGGGTGCCACGGGGAAATCAGTCTAGGACCAGTGCTGTTTTCT
This sequence comes from Cherax quadricarinatus, assembly GCF_026875155.1. Taxonomy (NCBI): domain Eukaryota; kingdom Metazoa; phylum Arthropoda; class Malacostraca; order Decapoda; family Parastacidae; genus Cherax; species Cherax quadricarinatus. The sequence goes on from NC_069424.1 coordinate 43,811,123, forward strand.
GGTTTTTTGTGAACGACATGACAAAAAGAATAGATCCGAAGTGTCCTTTTTTTTGATTTGATGTAAGTTGAGGGGAGAAAAATTTTTAATCGGACGAGGCCAGGAAGAACTACAAAAGGGTCTGGACAGGCTGCAGGCCTGGTCCAGCAATTGGCTCCTGGAGTTCAACCCCACCAAGTCAAAGTCATGAAGATTGGGGAAGGGAAGAAGACCCGCAGCGGAGTACAGTCTGGGGGGCCAGAGACTAAAAACCCTCACTAAAGGGAAAAAAGGATCTTGGGGTGATTTAATACCTGCATATCCCCCTGGGGCGCCATAAAACCAAATAACTGCAGCCCTATAGGGCCCCCGCCTGGAAAACCTGGAATAGCATTTCAACCCTTAGAAAGAAATTTTCAAGACTCTGTCCCCCGTTACATTAGGTCCTTTGCGGGAGTACGCAGCCCGGTATGGAACCCCAACACCTGGCCAAACACATCAAAGAAATTAGAGAAAGCCCCCAAAGGTTTGCAACAAGACTACTCCCGGGGGCTATGGGTATGTTAACGAGGAGAAGTTTAGGGGAAAACGACCTGACGAACTAGAGGGGAAGGGGGGATGGGGGGGCATTTATAACGTATAAAATGTTAGAGGGGAAATTTCGGGTGGATGGGGGCGGATGTTTTTGAGATGGGACACAGCAACAAGGGGGACACAGTTGGAATTGAAGCTCAGATGAGTTACAAGATGCAGGAAATATTTCTTCAGCCCTAGAGTTGTCAGGAAATGGAATAACTTAAAAGTGATGTAGTGGAGAGAGGATCCGTACTACTTTAAGAAGAGATACGATGAAGCTCGTGGAACAGGAAGAAAGTGGACCTAGTAATGACCAACATAGAAGCGGTGGTCATGAGGTATGAATCGACCCCGACCCCTGCAACTACAAATAGGTGAGTACAGTGAGAGACACCTTGTGGTAGTATACTCCGCCACTCAGTAAATATAGAAATTTTCATGATTATGGAATGTTGACAGTATACTCTTCAACTACGAAGATAATTAAGCAATCACTAACAGGCGGCTCACGAGAACAGTACAGGTATGTCTTGAGCTCTGGGCGCGACAGGCATTTGGGTTTGTGGACTGGCCAGGAGATTCATGGATGTTCCCTCGTCCCACCCTAGTTAATTCCACGCAGTATTTTGTATGTGTGTGTGTGTGTGTGTGTGTGTTAGGGTGTGTGTGTGCATGTGTGTGTGTGTGATGTGTGTGTGTGTGTGTGTGATGTGTGAGTGTGTGGTCGTGTGTTGTGTGTGAGTGTGTGTGTACTCACCTATTTGTTTGTACTCACTATTTGTGGTTGCAGGGGGTCGAGTCCTAGCTCCTGGCCCGCCTCTTCAACCGGTGCTACTAGACCCTCTCTCTCCACGCTCCATGAGCTTTATCAAACCTCGTCTTAAAATGTGTATGTTCCTGCCTCCACTCACGTCATTTTCTAGCTATTCCACTGCTTACAACTCTATGACTGAAGAAAAATACTTCCTACTATCTCTCTGACTCATTTGTGTCTTCAACTTCCAATTGTGGCCTCTTTGTTTCTGTGTCCCCTCCCTGGAACATCCGTGTCCTTTTCCACTTGTCTATTCCAAGCAGTATTTATATGTCGTATCATGTCTCCCTGACCTCTGTCTCAGTGTCGTCAGGCGATTTCCCTTAATCTTTCTTCATAGGACATTCCCCTTAGCTCTGGAACTAAACCTTGTTGCAAACCTTTGTACTTTCTCTAGTTTCTGACGTGCTTTATCAAGTGCGGGTTCCAAAACAGGTGCTGCATACTACAGTTATGGGCCTGACATTACACGGTGTACAGAGTCTTGAATGATTCCTTACTAGGTGTCGGAATGCTGTTCTCAAGGTTTGCAGGCGCCAATATGCTGCAGCAGTTATTCTGATGATGTTATGTGCTTCTCGGAGACATGCTCAGTGTTATATCACCCAAGATCTTTCTCTTTGAGTGAGGTCTAGCAGTTTTGGCCACCTTGCCTATACTCTTGTCTGTGGTCTTCTGTGCTTCCCTATCTTCTGTCTTTGCATTTGGCCTTGGTTATTAATTCGAGAAAGCCATCTTGCTGCGACCAGGTGTCAGTTCCTTGTCCAGGTCTCTTTGAAGTCCTGCCTGGTTCTAATCAGATTTAAATTCTCTCATTAAACTTTCACTCATCATCTGCATAACAGGGGACACTTCTGAGTCTAACCCTTTCGTCATGTCGTTCACATATACCAAAAATGCACTGGTTCCTAGGACAGACACCTGGTGGACCCCGCTCGTCACAGGTCCCCACTGTGTACATCATTAGTTACCATGACTCGTTGTTGCCTCCCTGTCAGGTATTCTCTGATCCATTTGCAGTGCCCCTTCCTGTTATATGAGCCTGTTGCTCTAGCTTCTGCACTAATCTTTGTGAGGAACTGTGTCAAAGGCCTTCTTGGCAGTCGAAGAAGATGCAATCAAAACCCACCCTCTCTCTCTTGTCTTACTTATGTTATTTTATCATAAAACTCCAGAAGGTTTGTGACACAGGATTTGCCTTCCGTGAATCCGTGCTGGTTGGCATTTATTACTCCTGTTTCCGTTCCGGTGCTCCACCATCTCCTCCTGATAAATCTTCTCCATAATTTTGGCATACTATACACGTCAATGACACAGGGTCTATGTTTAAGTGCCTCTTTTCTGTCTACTTTTTTGAAAATGGGAAATACATTTGCCGTTACTTCATTACTTCAGGTAGTTGCCAGTTTCCAGGGATGTGTGAAGGATTGTGGTAAGTGGTACGCACAAACATATTTCTGCTCCCTCTCTAAGGACCCATGGAGAGATGTTGTCCGGTCCCATTGCCTTTGAGGTATCGATGTCCTTAGCAGTTTCTTCACCTCCCTCTCATTGAATGTATGTTGTCCACACTTGTTGGTGTATTCCTTGTTGGTGTCCCCATCTGGTCTTTCCCCAGAGTCCTTCTGTCTCTACTGTAAAATACTTCCTTAAATCTCTGGTGTTGATGCTCCTCACAAACCTCTTGATCGTTTCTTGTGAGTTCTCCACCTTCTTTCCTCCAGCCTTATCACCTGGTCCTTGACTGTTTTGTCTTCCTACTAATGTGGCTATACAGCAGTCGGGTCAGATTTGGACTTTCGATGCTATGTTCGTTTTTCATACTGTCGCTGGGCCTCCTCCTTATCTGCGCTACTCCGTATCAGGTCCTCTTCTAATAATCTCCTTGTTTCTGGGTCTATTGCCTCCTGTACCTTTTCCAGTTCCCTGTTGCACTTAGTTTTTTGCCTCCCTACACTTCGGGTAGTGTGGTGTGTGTGTCGTGCTAGTGTGTGTATGGCAAAACAAAATGATGTAATGAGTGAGTTGGTGGAAAGTCAGGTGTTGGAATGAGGGTTTTGGTTGCTGCCATTTGAAGGTCCAGAAGATGTTGGTGGCGACTCTCTGCTTGGGATGTGGGGGTATTCCTCGTCTGGAAGTGTGGGCGAGCAGTTTGGAGACACCTAAGCCACGTCAGTATTTCACGTCGACTGCAAACCATTACATGCTTGGGTTGAAACACACAAACACATAAGTGCTGGATGAGGTACACGGAAACGAAGGAGGAGGTGAAGAAGCTGTTTGTGTGAACTTGTTACCTCAAAGCGGTGGGTTCAGGAAACATCTCTCCGTGGTCCTTGAGAGAGAGCAGCATGCTGTTTGTGCCATAACAAAGATCTTTCAACACAATCCTTTGAAACTGGCAACTACCTGGAGATACGAAGATGGGTAAAATGTTTCAGTCCTATTTTTAAAAAAAAGAGACAGACTCGAGGAATTTAACTACGACCTGTGTCACTAAGTGTATAGTACTGAAAAGTCACGGAGAAGATCAAAGAGATCATCAGAGGAGGAGTGAATGGAGCACCTGGATATAAACAAGTCTATAATGGACATCCAGCACGGTTTCAGGAGAAGGAAAAACTGTTTCACAAACCTACTGGAGTTTTATGACAAGGTGACAGGAAGTAAGACAGGATAGAGAGGGCCGTAATAGTAGACAGGACTGCATTTTCTTGAAGGCCTTCGACCACAGTTCCTCACATAGAGGTTAATGCAAAAGCTGGAGGTTCAGGGCATACATAACAGGAAAGGCACTGAATAGATAGAGAATACCTGACAGGGAGGCAACGCGAGGGCGCCTGTGACAAGCGGGGGGTTCGACAGGGGATCAGTCTACGACTGTGCTTGTTTTTGGTATTTGTGAATGGAACATACGGAAAGAAAAGACTCAGAAGGTTGTCCTTGTTTGCAGATGATGTGAAGTTAATGAGGAGATCAAATAGGTCGGGATCAGGCAGGACTACAAGAGACCTAGACAGGTTACAAGCTGGTTCAGCACTGGCTCCTGAATTTAACTCTGCCAAATGCAAAGTCATGATGATCGGGGAAGGGGCAAAGATGACCGCAGACACAGTATAGTTTAGGGGCCAAAGACTGCAAACCCTCACTCAAGGAAATGACCTTGGTGTGAAGTTAATAATTACGAGCACATCTCCTGAGGCGCACATCAATCAGATAATGATGCAGCGTACGGCGTCTGGAAAACATATGGATAGCGTTCCGATACTTCAGTAAGGAATCGTTTTTTTTTCTTTCTTCAAAAAACTCGTACACCATATTACGTCAGGCCCATTAATGGAGTTATGCAGCATAGTTTGGAATCCCACCTGGTCAAAGCAGTCAAGAAATTAGAGAAAGTGCAAAGGTTTGCAACAAGACTAATCCCAGAGCTAAGGGGATTGTCCTACGAAGAAAGGTAATGGAAACTGGCCTGACCACACTGGAGGACAGGAGGGTCAGGGGAGATATGATAACGACATATAAAATACTGCGCGGAATAGGCAAGGTGGACAAAGACAGGATGTTCCAGAGATGGGACACAGAAACAAGGGGTCACAATTGGAAGTTGAAGACTCAGATGAGTCAAAGGGATGTTAGGAATTATTTCTTCAGTCACAGAGTTGTCAGGAAGTGGAATAGTCTGGAAAGTGAGGTAGTGGAGGCAGGAACCATACATAGCTTTAAGACGAGGTATGATAAAGCTCATGAAACAGGGAGAGAGAGGACCTAATAGCGGTCAGTGAAAGGGGGGCCAGGAGCTGAGTCTCGACCCCTGCAACCACAAGTAGGTGAGCACACACACACACGGCTATGCGCATCTAATTACATATTATTCTATATTTGTGGACAATGCAAAGCTGATAAGGATCACAGAGATGCGCACAACAACTCTGACAAACTGCAGGATTATCCAGGAAAGTGGCTGCTAGAGTTGAATCATAGCAAATACAGAATAATTACACCGAATACCATGAGAAAGTAAGGCCGAGATAACGTATCAACTTGACGTTTTGAAACAAATGCTTGACTGCTTTCAGTAACTTGGTTTAGAAGTTCACTGAAGGGGAGTACCTCACTTCAGTAAAGATGAGTCATTATCACTCGTGACAGTTATGCTCATGACAGTCATTATCAAACTCATGACAGTCATTATCATACACAAGACAATCATTATCACACTCATGACTATCATTATCACACTCATGACAGTCATTATTACGCTCATGACAGTCAGTATCACACGACAGTCATTATTACGCTCATGGCAGTCATTATCACACTCATGACAGTATTACACATGACAGTCATTATTGCACATGACAGTCATTGTTGCATATGAGAGTCATTATTACTCAAGACAGTCATTATCACTCTCAAGACAGTCATTATCACGCTCATGACAGTCATTATCACACTCAAGACAGTCATTATCACATTCATGACAGTCATTATTACACATGACAGTCATTGTTGCATATGAGAGTCATTATTACTCAAGACAGTCATTATCACACTCAAGACAGTCATTATCACTCTCAAGACAGTCATTATCACGCTCATGACAGTCATTATCACACTCAAGACAGTCATTATCACACTCATGATAGTCATTATCCCACTCAAGACAGTCATTATCACACACAAGACAATCATCATCATACACAAAACAGTTATCATAACACTCAACATTTCCGTGAATCGCGTCGTTTAACACTAATATTCTCTGTGTTGAGGATGTGTGTTCATTATACCCACGGAACTCAGTATTTACTTGATCCAAGCAACTCATCCTGTTACACACACAGTATCACGGCTATCATGTTAGATCACATCTACACACTTCAGGTAACCGCGTGTTGTATTCCCTACCAACTAAAAACACGACGAACGGAAGGGGAAGAGTGAAAAATAAAAAGCACTGGGAAAAGGCACTAACTTCGGTTCTGTTGTCCCGCAGAAGAGCTACACACTGTCGGGTATTTGAAATGAAGCAGCCTTGACTAGAGCAACGTTACCGGGGCATGTTGCAGAGTGCATTGCATTTCAAAGAGCATTTTTTTCCCATACTCTGCTCATGGAAGCTGCGTCAGTAGCTGAGACCACAGCAGATTCTACAGGCAATATTGCTTGTGGTGTTGCACCTGTCGGATAGATTGCTTTGATGCATTGCTGGTTTTTAAGAGGCTGAGAACAGATTATTGTTGAAGGTATGGCAACATAGTGCTGGAACTTCCGGCGGCTGGTTGCCAGCAGATACTGTTGACGGTGGAGATGTATACCTTGAGGTGTATATATTTATGTATAAACACAAGGAGTTGTGTATCTCTGTTTATATACTGATAAAGGTGTGTACCTCTGTATATATTGCTAGATAGGTAAAATTGGTCAGTTAACAAGAACCCTTTTAAAATTAAGTCTTCTCTAAAATTTTCTCTTATATGTTTAAAGATATATATTTTTAATTTATGTTAATGCAAAAATTAATAATTTTGTACCAAAAGAACCATAGAAAACTTACCTAACCTTTTTATAACAAGTGCAATTTAATTTAGCCGAATCCAACTAAATATATTTTAGATAAGTTTACCATAATTTAATAATAAACAAACTCAATGAAATATTTTTTTTTCGTTAGGTTTAGAATGATTTTTGCGAAATTATTGCATACACAACTTATCATATATATATATATATATATATATATATATTATATATATATATATATATATATATATATATATATATATATATTATATATATATATATATATATATATATATATATATATATATAATATATATATATATATATATATATATATATATATATATATATATATATATATATATATATATATATATATATATATATATATATATATATATTTATTTATTTTTTTTCAACAAACCGGCCGTATCCCACCAAGGCAGGGTGGCCCAAAAAGACAAAAAAAGGACACCAGCAATCCTACCATCATGTAAAACAATTACAGGCTTCCGTTTTACACTCACTTGGCAGGACGGTAGTACCTCCCTGGGCGGTTGCTGTCTACCAACCTACTACCTAGGATATATATATATATATATATATATATAAATATATATATATATATATATATATATATATATATACACACACACACAAACACTGATCTCTGGCCGAAGGAGACTCGAACTTACGAACCTTGGAACATGGTACGCAGTGCTTTATCATTCTCACCACACTGGACAATACCTTGGCTCGTAAGTTCGAGTCTCCTTCGGCCAGAGATCAGTGTTTGTGTATATTTCGCCTGCTCTTGCGAATTCCTTGCATATATATATATATATATAAATAATATATATATATAATATATATATATATATATATATATATATATATGTATATATATATATATATATATATATATATATATATATATATATATATATATATATATATATATATATATAATATATATATATATATATATATATATATATATATATCACTGCACTAGCCCAGAAGTCGAACCCATGCCGTTTGGGCCCGCCTCATGGTGAGAGAAAACGCATGACGCTTTAGACCACTAGTGTGTGTGTGTGTGTATGTGTGCATATATATATATATATATATATATATATATATATATATATATATATATATATATATATATATATATATATATACATATATATATATATATATATATATATATATATATATATATATATATATATATATATATATATATATATATATATATATATATATATTTATATTTATATATGCACATCTCTGTAAATGATCTTAGGGGTGCATATCTATATGTATATATACACATGCGTATATATACACTGAAAGTTGTATGGTTTATTTCTCTGTCTGTTTATACACTGAGAGTCAACTTTCTATTTTAATAATTAAAGCCTTTTTGAAGTTAATCTACAGGTGAGGTGCAGCTTTAATGAACCACGTGTATATGATAGCCTTTAAACCAAACTCACTATCTACGTGTAGACAGGAATCTGGAGAGTGTCTGAACCCGTGTACCTGTCAGTTCCCTCTGCCTGCTCAGAGTCACCTTGTGAAGGGCACAGGTGGTGTTCCTGGCACACCACAAATGACAGGTGTTCACATGCACGAAACATCTCGGGTCATGATAATAAATGTACAGTGAACACTTGTCGATGTTGAAGGGTATCCCACAAGATAACAATGGAAATGAGATTATATATTTCGATTCCCATCTGGAGCCGTCATCAACAGAATGTGCATTAGAGAAAGGACAACGTATATAAAGGTAACAAGTCAGGTGAAAAGATAAACGCGGCACTGGTTATTGTGTTTGTTTTAACCAGCAGAATCACCACTGGTACAGGAAACGTTGATAGTCTGTCAATATTAATGTGGACGGGAAAAAGATTTTTACCCCTTGACGGTTGAGCCAAAATATATTCAGATTCGTTAGGACAGACATTACTGAGGAAGTGCTTAAGGAGAAGCGTGTCCTGGCAATCGAATGTAGACAGACAGGTTAAAGGCCTGCGTGGAGTGCGGGTGTGTGTGTGTGTACTCACCTATTTGTACTCACCTATTTGTGGTTGCAGGGGTCGAGTCACAGCTCCTGGCCCCGCCTCTTCGCTGATTGCTACTAGGTCCTCTCTCTCCCTGCCCCATGAGCTCTATCATACCTCGCCTTAAAACTATGTATGGTTCCTGCCTCCACCACATCACTTTCTAGGCTATTCCACGGCCTGACTACTCTATGACTGAAGAAATACTTCCTAACATCCCTTTGATTCATCTGATCTTCAACTTCCAATTGTGACCTCTTGTGTCTGTGTCCCATCTCTGGAACATCCCGTCTTTGTCCACCTCGTCTATTCCGCGCAGTATTTTATATGTCGTTATCATGTCTCCCCTGACCCTCCTGGCCTCCAGTGTCGTCAGGCCGATTTCCCTCAACCTTTCTTCATAGGACAATCCCCGTAGCTCTGGGACTAGTCTTGTTGCAAACCTTTGCACTTTCTCTAATTTCTTGACGTGCTTGACTAGGTGTGGATTCCAAACTGGTGCTGCATACTCCAGTATGGGCCTGACGTAGATGGTGTACAGAGTCTTAAACGAATCCTTACTGAGGTATCGGAACGCTATCCGTAGGTTTGCCAGGCGCCCGTATGCTGCAGCAGTTATCTGATTGATGTGCGCCTCAGGAGATATGCTCGGTGTTATACTCACCCCCAGATCTTTTTCCTTTAGTGAGGTTTGCAGTCTTTGGCCATCTAAACTATATTGTGTCTGCGGTCTTCTTTGCCCTTCCCCAATCTTCATGACTTTGCATTTGGCAGGGTTAAATTCAAGGAGCCAGTTGCTGGACCAGGCTTGTAGCCTGTCCAGATCTCTTTGTAGTCCTGCCTGATCCTCGTCCGATTCGATTCTTCTCATTAACTTCACATCGTCTGCAAACAAGGACACTTCTGAGTCTATCCCTTCCGTTATGTCGTTCACGTATACCAAGAACAGCACAGGTCCTAGGACTGACCCCTGTGGGACCCCCGCTGTCACAGGCGCCCACTCTGACACCTCGTCGCGTACCATGACTCGTTGTTTCCTCCCTGTCAGGTATTCTCTGATCCATTGCAGTGCCTTTCCTGTTATGTGTGCCTGGTCCTCTAGCTTTTGCAGTAACCTCTTGTGAGGAACTGTGTCGAAAGCCTTCTTGCAGTCCAAAAATACGCAGTCGATCCACCCCTCTCTCTCTTGTCTTACTTCTGTCACCTTGTCATAAAACTCTAGTAGGTTTGTGACACAGGATTTTCCTTCCCTGAAACCATGCTGGTTGTCAATTATACACTTGTTTCTTTCCAGGTGCCCCACCACCTCCCTCCTGATGATCTTCTCCATGACCTTGCATACTAATACACGTTAGAGATACAGGTCTGTAGTTTAGTGCCTCATGTCTGTCTCCCTTTTTAAAAATTGGGACTACATTTGCCATTTTCCATACCTCAGGGAGTTGCCCAGTTTTCAAATGATGTGTTGAAGATCTTTGTTAATGGCTCACACAATATCTCTGCTCCCTCTTTAAGGACCCATGGAGAGATGTTGTCTGGTCCCACCGCCTTTGAGGTGTCAAGTTCGCATAGCAGCTTCTTCACCTCCTCCTTGGTTATATGTACCTCATCCAGCACTTGCTGGTGTGCCCCCCTGTTCTGATTTCTTGGAGTCCTACTGGTTTTCCACTGTAAATACCTCTTTAAATCTTGTGTTGAGCTCCTGACATACCTCTCGGTCGTTTCTTGTGAATTCCCCATCACCCTTCCTCAGTCTGATTACCTGGTCCTTGACTGTTGTTTTCCTCCTGATGTGGCTGTACAACAGCTTTGGGTCAGTCTTTACTTTTGATGCTATGTCATTTTCATATTGTCTCTGAGCCTCCCTTCTTATCTGTGCATATTCGTTTCTGGCTCTTCGGCTGATTTCTCTATTCTCCTGAGTTCTCTGTCTTCTGTACCTTTTCCATTCTCTAGTACACCTAGTTTTTGCCTCCCTACACCTTTGGGTGAACCAAGGACTCGTTCTGTTCTTCCCATTATTTCTGTTTCCCTTGGGAACAAACCTCTCCTCTGCCTCCTTGCATTTTGTTGCTACATAGTCCATCATTTCTTGTACTGGTTTTCCTGTCAGTTCCCTCTCCCACTGAATGTCTTGAAGGAAGTTCCTCATGCCTGAGTAGTTCCCCCTTTTGTAGTTTGGTTTTTCCCAGCCTATTCCTGCTACTCTCTCCACCTGGAGCTCAACTATGTAGTCGAAGCACAGAACCACATGATCACTAGCTCCCAGGGGCCTTTCATACATGATACCCTCGATGTCCGAACTACTCATGGTGAATACAAGGTCCAACCTTGCTGGTTCATCCTCTCCTCTCTCTCTGGTAGTGTCTCTAACATGTTGATGCATGAGGTTCTCCAGTACCACATCCATCATCTTGGCTCTCCATGTTTCGGGACCCCCATGGGGCTCCAGGTTTTCCCAGTCAATCTCCTTGTGATTGAAATCACCCATAACTAGTAACTTTGCTCCCCCCATGTGTGCTCTCCTGGCCACCTCGGCTAGTGTGTTGATCATTGCTCTGTTGCTCTCATCGTATTCTTCTCTTGGCCTCCTGCAGTTCTGTGGTGGGTTGTACATTACTGCAATTATCACCTTATGTCCCTCAGACTGGATTGTTCCTACTAAGTAGTCCCTTTCGCCCATGCCATCCATTCCTTCCATTTTCTCAAAACCCCACTGGTTTTAATGAGCAGTGCAACTCCTCCTCCCCCCCCTCCTCCCTCTGTCTTTCCTGAAGATTGATATCCGGATGGAAAGATTGAATCTGTTATTATTCTGGTGAGTTTTGTTTCTGTGAGTGCTATTATGTCTGGGGATGTCTCTTTGATTCTTTCGTGCAACTCCTCATACTTGTTTGTTATTCCATCTGCATTTGTATACCACACCTTCAACTTCTTTTCTAAGACTGTGGTCTGGAAGTATATTGGGGTTGGGGAAGTGGGAGACCTGGTAAGGAACTATGGGTTGTTGCTGTGGGGTGAAGTTTGTAATGTAGTGGGTGGGGCATTGGATGTGGCATGGGTGTTTTGATTTAGAGTGTTTGGTTGCACTGGGGTTGACCTGGTTGGGAGGCTTCTATAGAAAGTTGTGAGGGGGGCTGTGTTAGATCTTCTTCCTGGGTCTGGGATCTCCTGTCTGTCTTCTCCATCCCCTCTCTTTCCTCCTTTCTCCTTTGTACCATCTCTCTCAGTTTCTTCCTTTCTTCTTGTGTTCTGTCGCGGTCGAGATACACCCTCCTGTATGCCGTCATGTCCCTTAATCGTGCTTTCTCCTGCAGTATCCTGGTCCGAGTCGCTTCTGCCTTGAAGGTCACTCTCACTGGCCGGGTTCTTTTTTTTACAAACCCCCCTATTCTCCGAAAATTTTCCAGCTGGGTCATATCGTCTTCTCCTATTGCTTTCATGATGCTTTCAATTGCTTTTTTTTTCCCCTTGTTTTCTTGCTTCATATGTTTCCCCTTCGACTTCCTGGAGCCCATACACAAAGACTGACCTCACCCTTTCATTCTCCCACTGCATATCCCTGTGTATCCCCTCATTTAATTTGGTTTCCTCCACTGCAGCTTTCCTTTCATCAGTTTCACTGGCTAATGTACTTGGGGTCAGTGGCCTGTCATTTTCCCTTCTCGGCTTTCCTTGGGCTCTGTTGTTGTCTGTTAGGGCCTCCACATAAAGCTTAGCTCTTTCATTTGCTACAGTCTCCTCTGATAGAGCATCTCCATGCAGTTGTGCCCCTTCTTTCCCTACAGTCCCCTTATTTGTGGCTGAGGTAGCAGTCTCTGTTGTCAATCCCAAAATGTTCTTTAGTTCTTTAGGCTGTTTCAGATTTTTCAGTTCCTCTTCTAAACTCTGTATCCTAGCCTCTGCTGCTTTGACATGCACCTCCCACTTCCTGCTTTCCATATCTATCCTCTCTTCCATTCTCATGTTAAGTTCTTCTAGTTTCTTTTCCCATTCATGATCCCTTTTTATGAGCTCTGCTGCCCAATCTTCCTGTGCATTTTCCTCCTCCTGTCCCTTGGTTTTTCTTGTTACTCTCTGGCAACCCATTTTTGTTTTATCCTGATTGCCTCAGAGTGGGAAACCTATGTAGTTCTGTATGTTAGGTTAGTAGTGTGTGTGTCAGAGTGTGGGGGGGAAGTAGTGGAGGAACTGTGGCTATTTGGGAGCTGAGTGGGGAGGGGTGGGGAGGGTTTGGGGTGAACGGGGGAGGGGAGGGTGATCGAGGGAGGGGATGGATCAGGGGAAGTAGTGAGATGTCGGTGGTGAGGGGGGAGTGTGTGTGTGTCTGGATATGTGTGTGTGTGTGTGTGTGTGTGTGTGTGTGTGTGTGTGTGTGTGTGTGTGTGTGTGTGTGTGTGTGTGTGTGTGTGTGTGTGTGTGTGTGTGTGTGTGTGTGTGTGTGTGTAATTTTGTGTGTAATTGTGCGTGGAATTATGTGTGGGTTTATTATGTACTGAAAGGTAGGTGGCTTGTGCTTGGAGTGTAATGTAGATTCTCAGTTGTCGCTTGTGTCCACAACCTCTTCTGACCTGACTCCCACCCTTGCAGTGTTGCCTATATCACCTGCTTATAGTGAGTTAATCGCCTTGTTCAATGGATTACCATTTGCTAAACCTTATTGAATACTTGAGTGCCTATTCTTTATCGTGCTATGAGAGTTAGACCATTCACATTCAGCTTGGCGGTTAAATTGGAACCTGGACCCCACACCCAAACAACCACTCATAGGTGATACAGTACTTGTAGTGCAGTTGTAGCAGTGTAGGTTGTCCAGGTCGATGTGACGTCCTGGAGTAGATCCAGCTCGATGTACGTCCTGGCGTAGATCCACCTCAATTTCTTCTCGTTAATAATGTACCCTATTCACTGTATTTCTTTCACTGGTCACACTATTGTTTCACTTTATTAAAATCTTGGGTGACACTTGGCAACGCCGCCTTCACACTAGCCTGCGCCACAACGCTTTTATTTTCCAGATCACTTTCAAAATTGTGGCTCTCCCCACACTTGTGTGGCTCAGGCAATTAAAAAAAAACACTTCTAGGATTGCTGACTACCCTGACACACTTAGCAACCCTTGCAGAACACTTGTAGCCCTCCAAAAACACTTAAATCCCCGGAGCACCGACGGCGTGACTAGCACCGACGGCGTGGAGACGGTGTGTGTGTGTGTGTGTGTGTGTGTGTGTGTGTGTGTGTGTGTGTGTGTGTGTGTGTGTGTGTGTGTGTGTGTGTGTGTGTGTGTGTGTGTGTGTGTGTGTGTGTGTGTGTGTGTGTCAGGTTATAATAAGTATTTGTGTTCACAACAAACACAATGCAAATGATAAGCAGACGACACTTCGATCTGTCCTGACTCATTAACAAATCTCGATCAGAGGATGGTTCAGGACGTACCGAAACGTAGTCCAGTTTTTTTTATTTCTAATTTGTGGGTAATGAATTATGCCAGTCATGGGTTATTTTTGAATTGCTGTAGCCACGGTATTGTGACCTTTATTCTTCAATTATTTAAATGTACCTTATTTGCTACAGAAGGAAAAAAAAACTTAGGGTAGACCTAACTTATCCGCATCTTTCCTGTCAGTAATCTTACTGCAACAGTTAAACACTCGCACCTTTCAAACAAGGTTCCCTTGATACTGGTGAGGGGCTCTTGATCTTAGCAATTGAAACTGCCCTCCCCTTCCTCTGCTCAAATCTGGTTCTCATTCCTAAGGCACTGTACGATCCCTACGTTGTTTGCGCCTCCTTATGGTTAATAATAATAATAATAATAATAATAATAATAATAATAATAATAATAATAATAATAATAACAAAAATAATAATTATAGTTTTATTCAGCTGGTTCTCGAGGATCCTGGTAATATTCTTGGACTCGACTCTATTAAACCAACAGATTCAAACTGTTGAGTCGAGCTCATTCATTCACTCGTCACATTTCAATGGCAATATCCGCTCTCGATTTGTTTTATTAACCTATAAATGTAACTTTCCCCAGTTTTACAGCTCACTGAGCTGTAGTAACAGCTTCTTTTCTGACGGACTGTCCACTACTGCCACCCCTTCACGGGATATATTCACTCTATCCCAAGTATGCATGTCATTTGTGCATATGTTGTCCCAGTTATCAATGACACTGCAATGTCCTTGGGGTATTTTTCCAGCTATCAATTGCTCTGGACAACAAGCATTTCCCCGCTGCAAAATACCACAAGACAGGAATCTCGCTCTTCGTTCTAAGTAAATAAAATAAGATTTG
Source organism: Cherax quadricarinatus (assembly GCF_026875155.1). Taxonomy (NCBI): domain Eukaryota; kingdom Metazoa; phylum Arthropoda; class Malacostraca; order Decapoda; family Parastacidae; genus Cherax; species Cherax quadricarinatus. The sequence continues at coordinate 43,826,394 of NC_069424.1, forward strand.
TTCGGAATTTTTACCCGGGAGAGGGTTATCCACCCAGGGTAACCCAAGAAAGTCAGTGCGTCATCGAGGAATGTCTGTCTTAATTTGTATTGAGGTCCTCTAATCTTGTCCCCCCAGGATGCGACCCACACCAGTCTACTAACACCTAGGTACCTACTACTTACTGCTAAGTGAACAAGGACAACAGGTGTAAGGAAACATACCCAACGTTTCCACCCATGCCGGAGATTGAACCACGGGCACTCAGTGAGTGAAGCAAGAACGTTGCCAACCGAGGCCTTTTAAAATAGCATGTAAAGTTTATTTCTATGACAACGTTTCGCATGATATGCATTTTTTAAAGTCAGCAAACAAAAACTGGGTTGCATAACTTATATAAGGGAGAGAAGAGTAAAGTGTAATACCAGGTGACTCGTCCATTGCAGTTGACTGATCCATCAGGTCAGTGACGTGGAAAGATCTACCTAACATAAATCACTAGGCTTACTGCAGTCGTCCTTTATTCCTAAGTTCTCATGCTCTTAAGTAGACCTGCGAGTGAGTCGATTGCGTAGCCTCACGTTTTTCCAGGGGTTCTGGAAGTAATAGTTACTTAGCCATAGGTAATCTGTGTGTGACGACCTCATTGTAATTACGTAGGATATTTACATTGAGGTTTCTCGCTTCTCCTTCCCAGGAGATGACCCAAAATATTCGAGTAACACCCAGGAAAGCTTTTGTAACAGGTATGTCTCTCTCGGTGATCGGGGATCGCACCCGAAAATCGATTAGCTTTACGCTGAATGCATTGACCACTGAGCTACATGGGCTTGCTAGTGCGTGTTGGAAGACTTTCAGACAACAGCTGTGGCAGAGCAGGACACCACCCATCCTGTGGAGTGACTGAATGAGGGGGGGAATAGGAAGAAGAGGATTTGGGGGAGGGGAAGTTACGGGATACAGGATGAGCTAGAGAGGACAGGAAGAGGGACAGACAAAACGAGGGTGAGTTAGTTCCTCCGTGCGTCAGTTTGGCAGTCAGTGTTTTCCAATTAGCTATGCCTCCTTCCTCTCTACATATATCCAGTTCAAGTCCATATCGAGGTTGTCTGCTGAATAGGACTAACTCCAGTCAAGCTCCCTATAATTCTCTATAATATCTTAGCAGACTGCTCTTTTCTTACCCTTCATTCCTTCCGACCACACGACCGGCTGGGGTGCTGCGTAGCTCCCTGGTGAGAGCATTCGACTCAGTCCTGGGCTCGATTCCTTTTCACGGAAAAACTCTTATTACCCCTTCCCACTTAAGAGTAAAAATAGGTACCTGTGTGTTAACCGACTTTTGTGGGTCATATCCAGGAGTGTGTTAAAAAAAACTCCAGTCCTGGAACGTCACATTCTGTATCAGAAAACTCCAGTTCTTATGTATGAAAAAAAATTAAGTGTTGCGTATGTGAAACCGCAGTACCTGCTGGAAGTATTCAAGTGTTGGGTAAAAGGTTAAATAAAAAGGAATGTTCCCGGTTTGAAAATAAAAAATAGGCTAGGTATTTCAGTTACGCGTAAAAAAAAAAAAAAGAAAAGCGTGCATAGATATTAAATAAGAAAGGTTGAAGCAGACTTGATACAATGACTGCAACTATTATCCATCTCTCTAGATATAGATATAGAGTATATTTCGTGCTTAAATGCTTTATTGGCTTCATGAGGGAAGTAAACATTCCCTGTATTTTTATTTCAGCTCTCCTATCTTTCCCACCTCGAACATAACTATCAACACTGAACAGTATTTTAATTAAGAGACCGCAAGTGATTTCAGCAGTGACACCACTGGCATCATTTCTCCTGTTCTGAAAATCCAGGATAAGCCAAGAGAGCCAATCAGTGTGGCTTATTTCCCCCGAGGTCTTTTTTAAAGTCCTCCCTCAGGATGCGACTTACAACAGTCGATTAACTCCCAGATACATATTTACCGCTAAGTTAGAGGGTCAGCAGGCGTTAGGAAACATTTCCATAAGTCCCTTCTCGTGTGAGGTTTGACTCCCCGTCCTCTAGGTTGTGCTAAACACCATTAGTATTTATAATAATAATAATAATAATAATAATAATAATAATAATAATAATAATAATAATAATAATAATAATAATAATAATAATAATAATAATCTTTATTTCTACATGATACAACTAGTTACAGACCTAGCTGTCACCATTAGCATATTATATAGAAAGTCCCTGATTATGTAAAGCATTTCTAGCAACTTAGGTTAGTCTTGTTCTCGAGGATGCTACCCACAACAGTCGACAACACCCAGGTACCTACTTACTGCTAGGTGAACAGGGTCAACAGGTATAAAGAAACGTGCCTAACGTTCCACACATGTCGGGGATCAGTCCCGGACCCTCAGTATGTGAGCTGAGGACGCTACTAACGAAATCACGTAAACAACGACAACTATTTTAATTAAGCATTCACGACAAAGAACGACTAGATTTAAAAGGAAAATGCGTACATAAAGAAGGTGAATGGTTGAGTAAGAGTGAGAGTGCATCCCAGGGCTGCGGTACGCCTCTGGCTTGCGGTCACCCCTCCATTGTGACCCCGTTTTCTGTGCACTTAATGTACAATTTTGCCGGAAAACATTGCGGTCATAATGATCATTTGAAGTGGTAAAAATTCATGGAGGAAACTTGTCACTTTCACCTGGCATTTTACATGCCATGTACGATACTGGTAACATGCTATTTTAAGGTATCCCAGGGAGGGGGATACCTATATGCTTAACATATACTTTTTATACATTTTCCATCGCACGTTTATTATAAAGTACCTTAAAATGCCTCTTCCGGTGGACCTTAAACTTTGAACTACTGTTTATTTTAATATAACGATTTCCGATATTGTTATTCTGAAATTTTGCTTCCTATTTCACAACGTTAGGGCAAATTTTCTTGAGTGGTATTACTCTGCCATCTGCAGCAACAGCTGGAATTTAGGCCAGGGGTTGTGTATTTTTGGCCGGATATCTTTCTCGTGTGAGTAACACTGCCCAGGAGACTACTACACCCTTTCAAAAATAATTGTGCATTCTGAAGCAATCCATTCTGCGCTCCACTCTTCACTTTCAAATAGAATTTTGAGGCATTAGTGATTGTGTTGTGTCACGTAATGTGATCACTAGCGTCTACACTCCGTAGAGGAGGACGGAAGCCACATGACTCTACAGTCTGTATACTAATTTTCTTTTTTCAAAACAGGAAGATAATGAAGAATGTTAAGGAAGGCGAGATATATGGGCAAGACTTCTCACACTGGCTCTTCCATCTTTACTTGGTAATTTTAAAAAGGGT
>NC_069424.1:43832223-43836002 GCF_026875155.1 Cherax quadricarinatus
CACACAGACACAAGACTGTGTCATTTGACGTTTAGTATGCAAAATTAGGAGAAGATTACAGGAGGGAGTGGTGGAGCACCTGGACGGAACAAGAGTATAAAAATGCCAACAGGCACGGGATTCACGGAAGGCAAATCTTGGTGTCACAAACCTCTGAGTTTTTAGATAAATAACAGGGAATTAAGACCGAGAGGACGAGGGGTGTTGGGTTGCATTTCTTGGACTGCAAGAAGGCCTTTGACAAGTTCCCACAAAGAGAATTAGTGGGAGAAGCTAGAGCACAGGCGCATATAACAGGAAGGGCACTGCAATGGATCAGAGAATGACCTGAAGGGAGCAACACGAGTCATGGTACGTAAGATGTACAAAGTGGCCACGTGACGAGCGGGGTCCCACATGGGGCCGGTCCTAGGACCATGATCTTGGTATATATGAACGACATGATGGAAGGGTTAGACTCAGAAGTGTCCCTGTTTGCAGAATGATGTAGAATTTAATGAGGAGACATTAAATCCTGATGGGACCAGGCAGACTTGAAGAGACCTGGACGACTGGACACCGTCAGCAAATGGTTCTCAATTTAATCCTGCCAATGCAAATGTCATGAAGATAGAAGGGCACAGAGACCACAGACAGAGAGGCTAGTGGACAAAGACGCAAAACTACTCAAGTGAGAAAGATTTGTGGTAGTAATAACACGAGCATGTCTCCGGGGAAGGCACACATAACAGATAACGTGCAGCATATGGGCGCTGAAACCTGAGAACAGCATGATACCTTAGGAAGTAATCTTCAGACACTGTAACACGTGTGATGTAGGCCCAAATGGAGTAGCAGCACCTGTTTGGAACCCGACTTGATAAAGCTCGGGCGAGAAACTAGAGAAAGTACAAAGGTTGCGCAAGGAGTTCCAGAGCTAAGGGAATCGTCCCTGCAAGAAAGATAGGGAAAATCGCCTGACGACACTGGAGACAGGAGGTCAGGGAGACATGATAACACATAACAAAGTACCTGCGTGGAATAGACGAGGTGGACAAAGACTGGATGTACCAGGGAGTGACACAGAAACAAGAGCCACAATTGAATTGAAGACACAAATGAGTCAGAAGATAGTAGGAAGATTCTCAGTCACAGAGTTGTAAGGCAGTGGAATAGCTAGAAAATGACGTATGGAGCAGGAACCATACACAGTTTAAAACGAGGTTGATTTAAGCTCATGGAGCGGGAGAGAGAGGGACCTTAGTAGAACCGTGCAGAGGCCCGGCCAGAAGAGCTAGACTTGACCGCCTGCAAACCAAAATAGGTGAGTACAAAAGGTGGTACACATAGTTTGGGAAAGGGATGTAGTGAGGGTGATAAAACTCATGGGGGAGAGTGACCCAGAGCGGACGTGAAGAGGCGGGGCCAGAAAGCTACAAATCGACCCCTGACAAGCACAACTAGGTGAGGATGCACACAGACACACACACACACACACAACTGATGCACACTACAAACACACACACAAGACACATCACACGACAACACACAATCACAAAACACAAGGGAAGCAATTTAAAGACGAGGTGAGCCAGCAGGACAAAGAGACCTGGACAGATTGACACCCTGGTCCAGCAAATGGTGTCACAAATTTACCCCGCCAAAATGCAAAAGTCATGAAGATCGGGGAAGGGCACAGAAAACCGCAGACGGAGTGTAGGCTAGGTGGCCAAAGGACTGGCAAACCACGTCAAAGAGAAAGACTGGGTGAGTATAACACCGAGCATGTCTCGGAAGACCCTCAACCAATAACGCTGCAGCATTTTGAGCCTGGCAAACCTGAGAACAGCGTTCATACCCAATAAGGAATCGTTCAAGACACTGTCACAAACCTGTACGTCAGCCCAGTACTGGAGATGCAGCACCTGTTTAGAACCCGCACTGATCAAGCACGCAAAAATCACAGAAAGTTGCCAAAGTTTGCGAAAGGTTTAGTTTAGAGCTAAGGGGAATGTCCATAAGAAGTTTAAGGGAATCGGCCTGACGACACTGGACAGGAGGTCCAGGTGAACAATAACGACATATAAAATAGCCGTAACAAAAAGACATTCCCGGAGGGACAAAGAAACAAGGTTCACAATTGGAACTTGAAGATTCAGACAGTCAAAGGGATGTAGGAGGTATTTCTTTAGTCATAGAGTTGTCAGGCAGTGGAATAGCCCTAAATACACGTAGTTGAGGCGGGAACCTATCATAGTTTTTAAACGATTTATAAAGCTCATGGGTGTGAAGAGAGAGGACCCAGTACAACCAGTGAAGAGGTGGGCCAGGAGCTAGGGATCGCCCCTGCACACAAATAGGGAGTAAACAACCATACACACACACGTACGCACGCACACAGAAGGCGTGAATCGTCCCCACCACCCTAGACATAGTGATTCCACACTTACACGCAGAAATCACACACGTCAAGCTAGCCTCAGATTATTAATATAGACGCGATTTTCATTGATGTGGATGTACCACCGTACAAAAGCTTCAGGGTAGCCACGTCATAGAATCAGGTGAGCCACGTACAAAAGATATAGATGAGCCACGTACAAAGAGAATCAGGTAGCCACGTAAAAAGGCATGTACGTAACATTTCTGTGCTCATACCTTATTGTACTTCAACATAACAGGGTGGGTCTATCTCGGTTTTTCCCCCCGCTCTCAGTTGCTCGTACAGTCCCCACCCTTTATCCCCTAACTTCCTGGTTCCATCATGACGTACCAGGTGTGTGTGTAAGAGTATCTCCACAACACCACACACAGTGTTGCTTTCTCACTCACTCTTTGGCTGAACGAGCGGCCTCCCTGCCGAAGCGCTACCTCCTCAAAACAATCCATTACAGCAATAACCTCACTAAAGCCTATGTTAAAAAGCATCAGAAGTGAAATTAATCTTGGTTCTCCCTACCGCCGCTGCCGAGTTGCTTTTAACATGTAACTCCTGCATTCCATCACAGTTCAGAGCTGAGGAAGGAATATCATTGTTTACTAACATTTTCATTGAGTATTTACACCATCAACAGAGTTTGTTTAAAACAGTCATAAAACATTGTAAACACATCAAACACCAGTACTGTAGGAAATTTTAGCACTTTCAGTATTTTTTCACGATGAAACGAATCCACTTTTCATGTATCTTTCAGGGTTCGTTAGAAAAGGACTAGTTGTCAGTTACACATTTGTATGTGTTAAGGTAAGGCATTAGTTAAGGCAGAATTATAACCCCCTTGAACAACAATGATCCACGTGGATGGGGATGAAACCCAGGTAGTACCACCTCACGTCTTAACTCCACCGTCTTCAGATTGACACTGCCGTCGCAACCGCCTTCTTCACGGTCCCACCCCTGCCTCAGGGCTCCTCCACACACGCCACGCCCCCAGGACGCGGCAAGCGTCAACGCGCACAGAGCATCTTTCACTGTGGACGACGTTTCGCTCTATATAGAGCTTTATCATAGAACCACACGTTAACAATAGAAGCTTGTTCTGCACCTGTGTGTACTTCATTACTTTTCTGTAGGAGGTCTTTGTATCCTGCGTCGACGGGGAAAAGTGAGAATATTACTGCAGGAAGATAGCGTATCATGGCGGGAAACGGAGGTGTCACAATAACAGTTGTTATGCAGGTACATGGCCACGAACCTTCCAAAATGATACATCCATCTCATGGGTTGTCATTCAACAAGGAAAGTTTGAATATCAACCCCAGTTTTTAAAGCGAAATTTTTTAATTTATTTATACAGCAG